>JANAKD010000359.1:0-18013 GCA_027627215.1 Lecanicillium saksenae | reverse complement strand
CRSCASCAKGCRMRSGTWGSCGTACGWCGGAGCCCGAGAGGATGTACTTTGCGTCGGGCGTCCACCTCGCGGCCATGACGCGCTGCATGCGCTTGGTGTGGTAGATGTCGCGCGAGTGGCCGCGGTCGCGGTTCCAGAGGCGCACGGTGCGGTCCCACGAGGCCGTCACGAGCTCCTGGNCCCGTGGGCGAGAACTCGACGTCCATGACGGCGGCGACGTGGTCCTTGAGCACGTTGAGGCGCGGTCGAAGCGGCGCATGTCGAAGAGGTAGACGTTGTGGTCCTCCGAGGCCGTGGCCATGTTGAAGGCCNTCCATCGGCGACCAGGCGATGCGGTTGGTNGGCGAAGCTGAGCACCGTCTTGGCGACGGGCGTCGACGTKNCGCGACAGCCTGACGGTGCAGAGCTTCTACCGCCACGCCAAGTGGAAGCCCGTGCACCTGTTCTCGAGCCTCGGCACCACGCCGGTGATGATTGTGACGCCAGAAAATGACGAGATTGTACCGCCCGCGTACCAGAAGAGCATCTTTGACAGCTTCGAGTCGCCGTTGAAGAAGCTGCAGATTGTCAAGGACAAGGGACACCAGGACTTTTTGAGCGTTGATATTGATACGCTGCTTTCTGAGCAGTTGGCATTTCTCAAGGACGTTTTCAAATTCTAAGTAGAAATTATAACAGAGCAGAACACCCATGTAAATTGCATAAAGAGTACGGATGGATCACTCCTGGGTTTACATCTGCAACGCGGTGATGACACGATGCACCTTGGCGGCGTTAAATGTACACCAATTACGAGTAGATATGCAGAACAATGGCAGGTTTCATTAGTGCTTTAGGCAAGACATTCCTGCACGGTGACTTTATGAAGATTGAGCCAAGTAGCATTTAGGCAGGTACTCTTTTCACCTCTTCCTACAATCGCCTGGATGCGACCAGAAAGTCAATTAATTCCATCTTCTGTTGTCTATCTGACTCCTTCATTCAGCCTCTTTATCAAATTCGTGGCATCCTGTTTAACGTCTGCGAGGTACAGCCACCCCAGCTGCGCCTTGCCCGCGTCAGTCCCGTCCAGCGTCCACCGCAGCTCCTCCGGCATGGCTGCCCTTTCTTCCTCCGTCATTCTGAGAGTCATAACACGGTTCGTAAATTTGACCACCTCATCCAGCCTCCCCATTCTATATTCCTCCCAAGCTTTCAGCGCGTCTAGCAGGTTTACCGTCCCATTGAGACCTGCCAGCACCATTGCGAGACTAAGACTGCTCTCAAAGGCTTGATTTGCGCCTTGTCCTGCCGAAGGGGGGATAGCATGAGCCGCATCTCCAATAATAATAGTTCGTCCAGTGGATGAATGCCAATGGTCCATTTTGAGGGTGTAAAATGGCCAGACATTTAGAAAGTGTGCCTCCGGAGTGTTCACTTGGCGTTGTGCGGCCTGGACGAGTGGCGACCATTCTTCGGGGTCTTGTTGGATCATTTTAATCATCGCTTCTTTATCCTTGAGTAGTTTTTCCCACCCTTCACGATCTTCTTTCTCATACTTCAACTGCCGCCCTAGAAAGATCTCCTTGCCCCCCGGAGTTTGAGGTGTGACGATCCAGGAACCTTGCTTCCCACGCAGAGAACACGGAAGAGGAAACGTCTCATCCAGATGCTCCCAGTTGGCGCGCGGGAAGCAAAACGTCAGGCCTAGGAAGCCAGAGTATTGTGGACGGACGCCTGGGAAGATCGCAGACCGAACTTTGGAATGGATGCCGTCGGCGCCAATCAACATTTCAGCTCTTTCTTGAGTGCCGTCTGCAAACTCAAACACGACACCACTGGCGTCGTCGGACACAATCTTGGTAAACTTCTTGCCATAGTTTATTTCGATGCCAAGCTCCCTAGCCATTTCCGTCAACTCGCGGATGATGACCTTTCTTGTAACCCGAAGGCAATCGTACCCGTACATCTTCTTCTGCCCAAAGTAGAGTGTCCCGGTAACCTCGTGGTCGGGATCAGTCATGAAGGTAAAAGATTCGCAGTCGTAGCCGAGAGGCTTTATGCGCGAGTACGCGCCGATGGATTCGAGGACACGCAAGGAGTTTGGGGTCAGCGACATGGCGCCGCCCAGATCCTGGTCTGGGCCCCGGAGCTCGAAGAAGCGCGGTTGAATTCCATATTGCTTGAGGGCGAGACCAAGTGTGAGGCCGCCGACGCTGGCGCCGATGATGGTTACTGAGGTAGGGGTTGACAGCGCAGTCATGGCGACGCGTGAAGCAAGCTCAAATTTATGAGCCGTATGTAACGGTTGAATTGAGTTGCATGAGCCAATCGGTCGCCTGCTTAGTTCGACGCGTTGTGGAATCCATTATATCTAGGGAGTGGCTATCTGTTGAGTCAATTTGTGGCTACAGCGGCTGCGAATGGCCCGACTCCAGACTCGGTGCCTCGGGGGGCCGAGGGTAGACCGATACTAGATTTATAATGTAATATTTAGCGACCTTGGTTGGCCGTCCCTAAGCCAAGTGCCAGCTGCGAGCATGGCTCGAAAGCTGGAGTGTCGGCCCGGAAGTCCACAGTCAGGTCGGGATCCAAGTCCAGGTCGAAGGCCAACGTCGATACCGGGGGTCGGCAATATTGTTTGTCACTCCTCCACAGCTGTGATGAGAGCCTGTCCTTCCGTTGGCGCCGCATTACAGTATGCGTGTCTGGTGTAGGTTGTCGGAGGCTCCGCACTTGATCCGATCCAGCTCCGACCTGGCAGCCGGTGTCAGCCTCGTGCCGATTTCGAGCTCCGGCTGGGTAGGCCGGCTTTCGGTTCTTGTAACTTAGCTAACCAATGAGTCATTTCGCTAAGACTTAGATGCGATTGACAATCTCGTTAAGTAAAATGTAGCTGGAGCGCTGTTTTCCGTGCGCAGGACCAATCCGCAGTACTGAATACAAACCATCTGCCAATTAACTACACCATGTCCGGTGACGACATTTATTACAAAGGCGACGATGAGTACTGGAAGGCATATCGAGAGGGCCGTCCCAGCGTTCCAGACTCGTACTTTCAGCGCATCATTGACTACCACAAGGAGAATGGCGGCCAGTTCAACGTCTGGCACGACATGGGTGCCGGCAGCGCCGTGCACACCAGACGCCTGTCCCCGAACTTCAAAAAAACGATCGTGTCCGACTCGGGCGCGTCCAACGTCGAGGCGGCCAAGTCCTACCTAGGCGATAACTCCGAGGCTTACGTCTTTCGCGTCGCCAAGGGCGAAGAAGCCTCCGACCTAGAGCCCAGCAGCGTCGACCTGGTGTTTGGTTGCAACATGATGCACTACACCGACGTCGACGAGACCTTGCGGGCCGTCCTCCACCAGCTCAAGCCCGGTGGCACGCTCGCTCTCGGTGGCTTCGGGCTTCCCATTGTACTGGACGAGGAACTCCAGTCTCTATGGAGCCAGATGACGCACCGCCGCCTCCGCGTCACGTTTGAGGCGAACCGTGCGGCCAGCAAGCTGTTCATTGTTGCAAGCGGACCCCACGATGCCATCCCTTTCGACACGGAGCACTTCCGCCCGGGTGCCCTGCGCCTTAAGTTCAATGAGAGGGATGGTTGGAGCTGGCGTCGGTGCATGATTCCGGCCAGCCTGGATGAGGACATTCCGTACGTGACCCGGTTTGGAGAGGACGACGTCGTCGTCCATGAGAACAACGAGGATTGGAATTTTGAGGCAGACGTTACAGTCATGCGCAAAATTTTGGAGACTTTCCCAATGTCTCCTGACCCCGTGCGTGAAGAGCTGTGGCGTCAGTTCCAGGCCAAGATTGGTGATAGGAAAGTGCCTGCGACATGGCCGTCGTCACTTACACTGGTCACGAAGAAATAAAGGTCACTAGCGCTTTGGATGGTTATCTAGTCGCCCACTTGGTAATTCACTTCTTTTCGCATTTGAGTACCTATCGCTCCCTCTCAAGCAAACCTGGATTTTCGTTAACCCATCTATGCGCCTCGTTGAAATTTGGCAGAAAGCGATCGCCTGGCGGGGGTACACTTCTGCCGCTGCTTAACGACGGGGTAAATAGACTTAGTTGTGCGATTTAAAAAGAGGGCTACCTCTCGCAATACATATTTTTCCGCACCTTGTTGTCTTCTTCTGTATCTACCCTGGTTAAGCTGTCGCTGTGACAAAGACTTGGGTAATTATCTCCTGGAAAAGAACAGTGACATACTCGAACATGGCGTTCCTTTGCTGTTATCTGCATGTCTCGACAGACCGCGGATTGTCTTTCTTCCTCTTTTTGACCAACCAGTTATGCAAGGCCATTTACTGGGGTCGCCTACCAGGTCACATGTCGCAATGCATAGGCAGTTGGGAATGCCCCGATGCTGTGCCCCGACGTTGCGTCGGAGTATCGATGCTCCAGCTGCAAACGGCGGGCGGCGCGACGCGGAACCGGGCCTCCGACGTGGCAATTAGACATTGTCTCCGGTCCACGTCCAGCCAATGCACTTGGAGTATGGGAATCCTTCACCATCTATAAACATTTCGTTGCTTTCACTATCTGTCTTTTGTAGACTTTTGCCGTATCATGTCAAATCTGAGAACAATTGTCGGCCTCTAAACATCCAAGATCATGAGCCAGTACACCGCGTCAGTTCCTTCAGGCGGCCAGGTTCGCCCGGAGATACAGGCCTTCTTCGAGGAGCTCTACAAAGTTACCGACAATCCGGAGACCCACGAGCAATATATCGACATGTTTACTAGCGACGCAAAGATCCTAATGGGCGTGAATGAGTTCAACGGTCGTGAGGGTATGGGTTTGGCCTGCTAAATGGCTCGAACAAAGCTTTTTTGTGGCGCTAACCAAGATGATCAGAAATTACCAAATTTCGATATGGCATGTGGGAGAAGGTAGCCAGCCGCTCACACGAACCCAAACAGCTGTTTGCATTTGGCGAAGGCTCTGACGATATCATGTCATTTGGTACGGTGGGCTTTGAGTTTAAGGATGGCAGAAAGGGGTTGGCGGATTGGGGCGCCAGATCGCATTTCACCAAAGTGGACGGAAAGCTTCGGCTGGATTTCTACCAAGTCTATTTGGTACGTCGTGAAAGTTGGCGTCGAGCTTGAGGTGAAACTAACTAGTATGACAGGACAGCGCTGCGATGGCTCGTGCTAAGTGAGAAGAGCCAGGGATACAGAAGTGTAACTAAGGGAGGTATACGATGGAAGATATTAAGCTAGTGAAGCATGGCTCCTCTAATCAGCAGCTTAACAAATGAAATATAACATTGTAATTAGGGCTGCTCAAACTATGTAGTGGTTGCTTTGGTGGAAAATACTTCCTAGAAAGCTCAAGTGATCAGAACCTGCTACAAGCCTGATGGTTAAAGTGCTTACCTGCAAATCAGGGTACTAGAATGTTGCTATACTACGACTAGACGCCTGCTGGCGGCCTGCCATTGCGATCGAAGCTTGATGGCGTCTTACACTGAACTCAGCACTTTCTCAACTTTGCCCAAATAGAATATCCCACAAATACCCCTCGCCAACTGTGTACAATGATGCAAGTTGCGGCGGCTCCTCACCCGAAACCACTGGCGGTCCTACCCACTTGGAGCCGGATGTGGGGTCTCCCGATCGGTGTTCCGGTCGGCTGTGCTCGGATCATGATGGATTATTGCTGTTATAACACGGAATGAGTCTGCGATATTCTTGGTTACGAATAGAATGAATACATTTGCATAGAGATTAGGGCCAAGTCCGCGAAGAGGTAGCAGTGCCGAGGGAAGCATAATTCCGTGTCCTTTACACAATACTTCAAAGAATTTCGTCTCCGAAGACACTCGTTCCCGAAGACACTCGTCCCCGTTTCTTTGCACGCTTCCTTGACAATTACAACTCAAACGGTCATGCATGGTACAATGAAGGCTCTTGTCGGGGGTGACACCGGTGGCTACAGGCTCGCGGATGACATTGACATTCCCGTGCCTGGGCCTGGCATGATGTTATGCCGGGTGCACGCGGTCGCCCTCAGCCCATACGATGCAAAGATTGTGGATTATTCCAATACTCCCGGCGCAGTGGGTGGTTGCGACTTTGCTGGCACTGTTGTTACGGTAGGAGAAGGTGTCACACGGTTCAAGGAGGGCCAACGCGTCCTCACCGTCACCTTTGGTCTCAACGCCTCGGACAAGAGAGCGGGCGCTTTTGCCGAGTACGCGTTGGCGATTGCGGACTTGAGCTGTCACGTACCCGAAAGCTTGTCTTTTGAGCAGGCGTGCTCAATGGGGCTTGGTATTGCCACGGCCGGCCTTGCGCTTTTCCAGGCACCCGGACTAAACTTGGAAATGTCAAGCGCCAAACCTGCTGCTGATGAGGAGAACACACCTTCGTTTGTTCTTGTCTCTGGGGGTGCGACCGGTTCTGGAACTATGGCGACGCAGTTGTTGAAGATGTAGGTTCAGCGTTTTGCCTGGCTCGGGATTACCTGTGCAGTGCTCTGCGTTACATTTGAGAAAGCCATCAAGACAACTTTACTAACCCTTGCAGCACTGGTTATACACCCATAGTCACTTGCTCACCTGCCAACAACGCCCTATGCGAGAGCTATGGCGCTGCGGCATGCTTCGACTACAACTCGTCCACATGCGGTGCCGACATCCGCGAGTACACCAACAACAGCCTCGTCTCAGTCTTTGATTGCGTGACCGACGGCGCGACGATGCGTATGTGCTACGACGCGATTGGCTCTTCCGGTGGCACATACGTTGCCCTCGAAGCCATTACCCAAGTCGTCAAGTACACGCGGAGAGATGTCCGTGCCGACTGGCTGATGACTCCTACCATTACCGGAGAGCCTGTAGTGATTCCCGGTCTCTACGGACGGCCCAGCACACCCGAGCATAGGAAATTTGGGGCAGTGCTGTTCCTTCTGGCGGAGAAGCTGCTAGAGGAGGGCAGTCTTAGGAACCATCCTTTGGATATTAGAGACGGCGGCTTGGCAAAGATTGAGACGTACGTGAATGATTTGCGTATTGGGAATGTGCGAGGCAAGAGGATGATTGTGCCGCTTGTTGGTGCTTAGACGGCGCCACAATGGTGATCCTCAAACTTAGAATGAATTAGACTAGGTCTTGCATAAATTCAAACTGTATTCAGAACAAGACTTATACTTTTGTTATGAACTCACTAGTAGTAACCCTAATTACAAGCTCAACTTATAGCATCGCTTGCCTCGATACCTAGCGATGTCTCGGGCGGTGATACTCAATATTTGATTTAATGTGATTTGACTATTACGTCCGTCGGCGCCCTAGTGTAGGCTTTTGGACGTGCTATCGAGCCTTCTACGGATGAATGTACAGTAGTACCCGCTAAGTGGGCCCTAACTAGGCGCGTCGCGCCAAAGTTCTCACTAGATGCCCCTAAAATACTCTTCCTATTATTATCCTCTAACTATAGTAGTTTCACGCCTAATAGTATATATCTATCTAAATTAATACCTATTAGTAGGATTATAATAATATTAGTATTTTATATTTATAATAATAACTATAAATATAAGGTATTAATAACTTTTATCTCCTAGTCTTTTTATAAGGACTAATAAAAGCCTTATTATTAATAATAATATATTACTAAAAATAAAGGAAAGGAAGAATTATTTAATAAGTAATATAAACTACTTAGGCTAGATATTATATAGAGTATACTAGGCTTATATATTTATTTAATATTATATATATTTATTAATCTTTAAATAATAGAAGTTAATAATATATATATATATCTTATAAGATCTACTAAAGAATTTCCCTATTATTATCTTTAAATTAAAGGTAAACTAAACTTAAAGATAGCTAAGGATCTTCTTCTAGTAGAAAAAATAAATAAGTAACTTTTAGTACCTATAAAGGTATTTTAATATTACCTATCTTAAGTAAAATCTCTTATAACATTTTATAAAGTTATTATATTATAATTATATTATTAGTAGATAATTAAGTAAGTAGTAAGGAAGGCTAAGTTTAAGGAGTTTCTTTAGTTTAGTACTAAGTCTAAACTTTAGGTACTTTATTTTCTTAATTAATACCTATTATACTTAATAATTAACTACTATTTACTTCTTTATTTATCTTTTCTTATATAAAATAAATAGTAGATATTTATTTATAAGTAATATAATACTATACTTTATTAATTAGTTAGTAAATTTATTATTAAAAATACTAATATATCTAGATAACTATTTAATTAAGATTAGGTATAAATACTTATCCCTAATCTTCTAGAATTCTTAGAAGTAGGCCTATAAAGAATCTACTATTATTACTTTAATATAATCTATTATAGATATATTATCTAAATAAATTATAATTAACTTAAGGTGGCTATTTTATTATATAACTACTTTTAATCCTATAAATATATTATATATTTTAATATTAAATACTTCTTAATATTTTAATTATCTAGACCCTTAATTTAAAAGTTATCTATAGTAGAATATAATAAAGCTATATCTTACTATATTATTATCTATTTTAAAGCTATTATTAAAGACTATATAACTTATAAGTTACCTAATAAGCTACTACTTAAATTCTATTATAGCCTTATCTTTAATAAGCCTCTCTATAAGCCCTTCTATTTATATATTATTAAAGAACCTCTATAAAATAAGTCTTAGTTATTTAATCTTAGAAGTATAAGATATAGTCTATAAGAGCCTTAAATACTTAAGTATTATTTATGTTATAATAAGTAGTTTTTTATTAAACTTAATTTCTCTTTATAATTATTATANANTTCTTTTTTTATAATAATTTTCTATATCTTAAATTTTAAATTAATAATATTAAGTATTTTAATAGTTTTATCTACTTTATTAATAAAGACTTTATAATAATTAATATTTAAATTTAAATAATTTATTATATAATATTAATATATATTTTTAATTAAGCTTATTAAATACTATATTAGGCTATTACTAGGTATAAAGGGGCGGGTTATTATTAAGGTAGTGCCTCTTATAAGCTCTTACTAAGTATTATAATAGAAACCGTCTAGGAACTATTGGCGGCCCCTCACACCGGTCGTAGGCGTGGACGATTTGTCAATCGCCATTGCCTACGGCTGTGCAAGAGCGCCAACGGTACACTAGGTGTTATTATCTACTGGTCATACGTCTGCGTGGCCGAAAATTTTGTCTACAAAGGTGGGTACTAGTGTAGATGTGAGAGGAAGGTTGGTGATACTTAATAAGATCGAGGACGCCGAAGGTACAGGGTAGGGCGATATTGTTGACTTATATCGGTTGTCTACCGCCCTTGAGCGTCGAAGTCCTGAGCACGGTGTAGCATACGGATAAATAAGTAAGCAGTTACAATTTTTCTAGATTTCTGCATTCTCAGGAATTAGATTCTCATGCTGGGCATTAATAGATAGGGATGCTGCCGGAGCCCATGGCCACGCAGCGATTTCTTGACACCGGCGACGCCTGGAGGGGCTACAAGGCAGAACAGAACATTTACAACAAAATATCAACTTCATAATGCCACACCTTCATTGCGAACATCTTGGTACGCGGATGATCATTTCCGAAGCAAGATGTTGAGTCAGAAACTTGCATCCGCACCATAAGACTGCTGCGCCTGGCCCGACTTGCTACGTCGGCGGTCCGATCGGCGCCACAGACACCTTCGGAGCGGGTCGCCCTGGGATCTCGTAGTTGAGACTATAAACATGAAAGAAAAGAATGGCATAGATTTCTTCCAATTCTTCAAAAACATCTGAGACCATGGCGCAACCTCCCCGCGAAGATATCGAGTTCAAGACGCTCGCTGGCGTCACGTTGCGCGGCTGGCTGTACCCAGCCGTGGAGCGCGGGCCCGCAATCATCCTCTCAGCAGGCGTGAGTGCGACAGGCGTCTGTAATGCAAAGAGATACTGAAATTGAACATTTCCCACACAGTTCAACATGCCCAAGGATGTAGTCGTTCCAGACATTGCCGAATGGTATCAGAAGCGCGGTTTCACTGCACTCATTTTTGACACATTCGGCATTGGGGCTAGCGATGGGGAACCCAGACATGATGTGAGTCGTCCATAATTAAATGGCTATCTCCCGACAGGCGGCACCAGCTGACTGCCGACTTTGCGACAGAGCGACATGCTGAGGCGGATTGACGACTTTACCGACTCAGTCACCTGGCTTTCCAAACATCCCCTAGTTGATCCGAAAAAGATTGCCGTTTGGGGTCTTTGCTTCGATGGCAACATTATGCTCGCGACCGCCGCGTACGACCGACGCATTGCCGCCGTCGTAACGGTCGCGCCCATGATCGATGTCACTGGCGACCCCGAACGCAGAGAAGCCATCTTCGAGCTCGGCCTCGAAGACCGCGCCAGCCAGCTAGCCGGTGAGGACCCTATGTACCTGCCGCTTGTCGACGAGGACGGCAACACACCTTTGGGCCAGTTCTTGGGCAACTTCTTCACAACAATGGACAGCATGAAGATGCCCATTGAGAACCGGGTCACGGTTCATACCTACATGCGATGCCTCAACTGGAATATCCTGCATCTGCTGCCGAAAATTAGCCCGACGCCAGTCATCATGGTGACGCCGGAGCTAGACCAAGTCTTCCCCGCGTCCAGGCAGACGGAGGCGTATGACTTGCTGCGTGAGCCAAAGGAGCAGCACCTGATTGTTGGAAAAAATCACTTTGATTGGATGTTTGGAGATATGGATGGTGTTTTTAACAGGCAACTTGAATTTTTAAAGAAGCATATGTCGCTTTGAGATGTGAAATAACATGGAGGCAGGACACGCTTGTTATTGTTGCCTAGCGGCTTTCATTATCCAGACTCCTGTCTACTCTAGCTTTAAAGATGTACTGAAAAAAATAAGAGAAGACTGAATCTTTCTTTCAAATAGACTCATAGGCTGGCTCCCCTCTATGTTTTTTCCTTGACTTGGACCGTGCTGGGCGATTGTTTCCCGTTCAATGCAGATGCGGCCACGCAGGCGATATCCCAACAGTGTGCTCCAGCCTCACAAAGGAATTATCTGTATTAACGACTAATTATTCAAAGCATTCAACCAACTCTCCGCCCCAATTAGATTAAGCTGCTGAAATCGTTCCTAATGCATTTGCTCAAATCCACTCCGGTCGGTTGTCGGAGGGAGCTTATCCTGCCTTTTTCGGCTAGTCGGACCAGCACCGGTCCCTCCCGATTGACTGCCGACCACGGATGGGGACGAGATTCAGCACCGACCGGACCGAACCCGCCGACCGACATCAGCCTCAATCTTTAAACCGGCAAAATGGCTCGGTCTTTGGTATTATCGTGCAAAAGCCAAAGGGTGCAAAGGAAAATACATGGATCGGCAGCCCACAGTACCCGTGGCTGTGCCTCTGATGCAGCCGTCAAAACCGCAGGAACATCCGCAGTGCAAAATACTTGCAGCCATGCCAAGTTGTTATGCGAACGATTTGATTCTCTAAATCTGCCCCTTGATTGATTCAACACAACCTTCACCATGGGCAGCTATCCTAAATCTACTACCGGACCACTGAGGGAGCCCATTGCCGTAGTGGGAAGCTCCTGCCGCTTCCCAGGTGGTGTGAACTCCCCATCGGCGCTTTGGGGGCTCCTTAAAGATCCCAAAGATCTCGTGAGAGAGATCCCAGACAGTCGCTTCAGTACCAAGGCGTTTTACAACGAAAACAGCCAGCACCATGGCGTATGACAGCCCTCGAAGCTCCCCAATCCTCTCAAGGCCGTTGTGTAACTGACTGAATCACAGAGCACGAATACCAAATATGCCTATCTCCTGCAAGATGAGCCACGACTCTTCGACCGCGACTTCTTCAATATTAGCCCCAAGGAAGTCGAAGCCATGGACCCCCAGCAGCGGTGTCTTCTTGAAACCGTCTTTGAAGGTGTCGAATCGGCGGGCTACTCTATACCCCAACTCCAGGGATCGTCTACTGGCGTCTTCGTCGGAGCAACGTGCTTCGATTACCAGTTTCTTTCGATGCGTGGCTTTGACAGTCTTCCTCAGTACTACGCAACTGGTGGTTCCATGGCTATCCTGGCCAACCGCCTTTCGTACTTTTTTGACTGGAGAGGCCCCTCGGTCGCAATCGATACAGCCTGCTCCTCGTCGCTCGTCGCCCTGCATCAGGCAGTACTATCTCTTCGCAGCGGCGAAACAGACATGGCCGTCGCAGCAGGAGCAAACCTCATCCTCGGCCCTGAGCTTTTCATTGCCTATTCAAATGTAAGCTGTGGTATACATGTGAATTCTGTAACACTCCAAGCTGACATGCAGCACGCAAGTTGAACATGTTGTCTCCTAATGGGAGATCTTACATGTGGGACTCCTCTGCGGATGGATATACGCGAGGCGAGGGGTTTGCCTCTGTCATTCTCAAGACTCTTAGCCGAGCCATCGCTGACGGCGATAACATCGAGTGTGTTATCCGCGAAACCGGTGTCAACTCGGACGGCCGCACGCCAGGTATGTTTGCCACGCTCGTTCTGATGATTCATTTAATAACCCTCGTACAGGTATTACAATGCCGGGTGCCGGGGCTCAATCTCAACTTATTCGAGACACGTACAGAAGGTGTGGTCTGGACCCTGTGCGTGATCGGCCTCACTACTTCGAGGCTCACGGCACAGGCACACTCGCCGGTGATCGTAAGTAACTGCCATACGTGACCAATGCAATCCGATGCTAATTTGTTCTAGCTATCGAAGCACGAGCCATTCGTGATGCGTTTTTCCCTGGAAACAAAGACCAGCATGGCCAGCTCTTTGTCGGTTCAATTAAAACCGTCATTGGCCATACTGAGGGCACTGCAGGTCTCGCCGGAGTACTCAAAGCGTCATTGGCAGTTCAAAACGGCCAGATTCCCGGCAACCTCCATTTTCGCGAGTTAAACCCAAAGATTCAACCATTTTACAAGAACCTACGCGTTCCAACAGAGTTGACACCGTGGCCAGTCCTTGCAGAAGGTGAGCCTCGCCGCGTCAGCGTGAATAGCTTCGGCTTTGGCGGTACCAATGCCCACGCCATCATTGAGAGTTGGGATGGAGCCTATGACAGCTATACATCTGTGGCCCATCCAGGCGGACTCATTGTTCTGTCTGCCTACTCGGCTCAGGCACTAGCAGCAAAGGCGAGAGCGCTAGCTGGCTACCTGCGAGAGCATCCTCAGACCGACCTGATCCGACTCGCTCGCACTCTGTTTCAGAGGGCTGACTTCCTCTTCAGAGCTTCTTTCTCTGCTACATCTGCAGAGCAGCTTGCCGAGAAGCTCGAGGAGCGTTCCGAAGCACTCAAGAAGACCTCGCGAACTCCAGCAATTCCGAAAACCCTGCCGCCTCGCATCCTGGGCGTCTTTACCGGACAAGGTGCTCAGTGGGCCACCATGGGCCGGGAGCTGTACGATGCCTCATCTGTATTCCGCAATGCTATCTGCAAGCTGCAGCACAGTCTTGATACGCTGCCTGATAGCGACCGACCTGAATGGAAACTGATTGACGAGCTGTCAGCCCCCAAGGACAAGTCCCGCGTCGGCGTAGCTGCCATCTCGCAGCCAATCTGCACAGCTCTCCAGGTCGCTCTGGTAGACGTCATCCGCGAGGCTGGAGTTGATTTTGCAGCCGTCGTTGGGCACTCATCTGGCGAGATTGGCGCTGCCTATGCGGCGGGGTACCTTGATGCTCGGGATGCCATTCGCATTGCCTACTATAGAGGGTTCCACTCCGTCCTGGCAAAGGGAGAGGATGGCAAGCGCGGCAAGATGATGGCTGTGGGCATGAGTTACGAGGCTGCCTCAGCATTCTGTGCGGAATTTGGAGAGAGCCTCAAGGTCGCCGCCTGCAACTCTCCGACAAGCTGCACTCTAGCTGGAGATGCCATTGCCATTGATGAGGCCAAGACCCGGTTAGATGAGGACAAGATCTTTGCCCGCGTGCTTGCGGTTGACACCGCGTATCATTCTCACCACATGCTGCCATGTGCCGCACCGTACCTTGAGTCGCTGCGAAAATGCGGAGTCAAGGCTCTGAACGGGGCCAGGAAGTGCGAGTGGTACTCTAGTGTTTGGGGCCCGAATGGCCGCAGTCGGTCCTTCAACAGTGAACAGGGCATGAAACTGCTCGAGGGACAGTACTGGGTCGACAATCTGACCAGCGCGGTACTATTCTCTCAGGCAGTGAGCCGAGCCTTGTCTGAAGAATCCTTCGTTTTGGACCTCGCGCTTGAGGTTGGACCGCACCCAGCCCTCAAGGGTCCCAGCGCTGAGGTGATCAAGTCAGTGACAGGCCTGAATATTCCGTACTGCGGCGTTCTCAACCGCGGACAGGGTGCGGTGGAAGCCTTCGCCGATAGCCTAGGGCTCATTTGGACCTGTTTCCCGTCTTCCCGCCCTCTTGTTACCTTTGACAGTATGCAGCGTGCCTTGCCAATGGTTGGTACCAAAAAGCCCAGCATTCTCAAGGGGCTACCTACCTATCCCTGGGATCATGACAGCCTTGTTTGGCGTGAGTCTAGAATATCTCGCCTCTTCCGCGGAAGCGACAGTCAACATGAGCTTCTCGGTCGGGCGACAGTACTTGGCGAGGACGCCAGGCGAGAAGTTCACTGGCGCCAAGTCCTTAAGCTGAGCGAGCTCCCGTGGGTCAGCGGACACATAATTCAGGGCCAGGTCCTGTTCCCGGCGACAGGATATGTGACAATGGCGTACGAAGCCGCCGTGCGCCTTGTCGGCGACCAGCAATCATTGAGACTTGTTGAGCTACACAGCGTCGAGATTGTGCGCACCATGGGCTTGATGGAAGACTCCTCGGGCCTGGAAGTTCTCTTCACAATTCGCGTCACGAGCCAGACTGACAGCTGTATCACCGCTGAAGTGGCGTGTTACAGCGGAGAAGTTGACGGAACCAAGGTGGACGGCCCTGTTAGCGCACTCACCGCGCATTTCAGCGCTGGCGTGAAGCTTTTCCTGGGTGCTCCTCGCGACGATGCCCTCCCGACCAGGACAAGGCCTCTTCTGCCCATGAACGCTTTGGACATGGAGCAATTCTACTCATATTTGTCAAAAGTGGGATACAACTATTCCGGCGCATTCCAAGCTACTTCGGTGGACCGCCGCCTCAACCACGCCGTGGTCACCGTTCCAACACCGCCGGAGTCCAGTTCAGTTCGGCCCGCTGTGCATCCTGCAGTTCTTGATACCACCATCCAGGGTATCCTGGCCGCCTTTTCGTACCCAGAAGACGGAAGACTTGGCACGGTATATCTCCCCACAGGCATTGATTGCGTGCGCATCAACATGGCACTCGGTACTCCAGATTCCCTCATGGCAGACAGTACCCTGACTGTATCGGATGCCAAGGGACTCAAAGGAGATGTCGACCTCTTCAATGCAGGCGACGCAACTGTCCAGGTCCAAATGCGAGGTGTCCAGTGGACCCCGTTGAACCAAAGCCGGGAGCACTGGCTCTATGCAAGTGAAATGTGGGCTCGTGATGCGGCGCACGGAATAGAGCCTAGCATCAAGACCAAGTTCTCGGCAAAGGATGAGATCTTGAGAGTCCTTCTCGTGCGTACAGCCTATTTCTACTTGCGAAAGCTTCGCGGACAAATTAAGAATGCTGAGCTGCTGGTCATGGGCAAGCACCGTCGGCACATGATGAAATGGGTGAGGGACCACCTTTTCCCCGAGATTGAAGCTGGCAGAGTTCCCGATATCAAGCCGGAGTGGGACAATGACACATTGGAGGACGTGGAGAGATGGAGCGCCCCTTATATCGCCGCAGAAAACAACGACATGCTCATTCTTCATGCGGTGGGCAAAAACTTGGCATCCATTGCACGTGGCATCACACCCGCCCTCCAGGTACTATTGGAGAACGGCATGCTCGATCGACTGTATGTGGAAGGCGTTGGATTTGCGGATGGCAACCTCGATCTCGGGCCCTTGGTCAAGCAGCTTGCTCATCGATACCCGCGCATGAATGTGCTTGAGGTTGGCGCTGGAACGGGTGGCACCACCCGAGCTGTCCTCTCCGCTGTGGGTAACCAATACGAATCGTACATGTTCACTGACATCTCAGCGGGTTTCTTTGAGCCTGCCAGGGAAAAGTTCAGCAAACATACCAGCAAAATGACGTTCAAGATGCTCAACGTCGAAAAGGATCCAGTGGAACAGGGATTTAAGGCTGGCACATATGACATGGTCATTGCCTCCAATGCCCTACACGCGACTACCAGCTTGAAAGAGACAGTCAGCAACTGTCGTCGCCTGCTTCGGCCTGGCGGTTACCTGGTGTTGCTTGAGATCACGACCAACCATCTTCCCATTCAGATGATCATGGGTACCCTTCCTGGTTGGTTCCTGGGCATCTCTGAAGGCCGAGTCTGGCAGCCAACGCTCAGCATTCCTGAATGGGACACACTGCTCAAGGAAACCGGATTCTCGGGTGTTGACACGAGCTCAACGCCCTCCTTCTGTTCCGTCCTCATTTCCCAGGCTACAGACGAGAGCTTCCAAGCGCTCCGAGAACCGCTTTCCCACACTTCACACCTGGCAGACCGGCCACTGGACAATGTTTTGATCGTTAGTGACGTTGAGTCGAAACTAGCATCCAAGTCGCAAAGCTTGCTTGCATCTACTGAAGGCATTCTTCACAGTAATATTGTTCGACTGGAGGAAATACAGTGTCCAGTCGGGGCTATTGCCCTCTGCCTTGTCGACCTTGACAATCCCGTCTTTGGAGACATGACGGTTGCCAGATTCAAGGCTATGCAGACACTCTTGCGCAACGCCAGCGCCGTTCTGTGGGTAACTTCGGGCGCGGCCTCTGGCAAGAATCCAATGGCCAATGTGACTGTTGGCTTGGGACGCACGCTGCTGGCCGAGCAAAGTGATTTGCGGCTCCAATTTCTTGATGTTGATGAGCCCTCATCGCTCGAGCCGTCTCTACTGGCGACCCTTCTACTGAGACTCACTGGAATGAACCAGACTAACCCGGCCGAGATACTCTGGACTCACGAGCCTCATCTGGCACTCAGAAATGGTGCTCTCTATATCCCCAGAGTGCTACCTCTCGATGGCATCAATAACCAGTTGATAACGAAGAATGGCGACCCCGCGCTTCCAGATACGGGGATAGAAGGAGCTGAGGAAGCCAATGTTGAGAAGCCTATCAATGGAGCTTGCACCAATGGCACTCACACCAACGGCACTCACACCAAAGGAACTCACACCAACGGTACTCACACCAATGGCGCTCATACCAATGGTGAACAAGCCAACGGCACTCACACCAATGGCACTCACACCAACGGCACTCACACCAATGGCGCTCATACCAATGGTGAACAAACCAACGGTGCCTGTTCTGTCGAGCACAGGGGCCGGTTCGCTGCTAACAAAACGTACGTTCTGTTCGGGATGACAGGAGACCTTGGCATCTCCATCGCGCTGTGGATGGCAGATAATGGAGCCCGAAACATCGTGCTGACCAGCCGTCATCCTCGTGTTCCGGATACTGTCTTCGAGTTCATGTCAGAAAAGGGAGCCGTACTACGTGTCATACCGGTGGATGTTACTGAAATGGAAGGCCTACGAGCGGCGTATGCTGAGATCAAGTCTAGCATGCCGCCTGTCGGTGGCATCATCAACGGTGCCATGGTGCTGCGGGACCGCGCCTTCCTGGATATGTCCTGGGATGACTTTGAGGCGGTGCTGGCACCCAAAGTGGACGGGACGCGCAATCTGGACGAGCTCTTTGGCGAGCTCGAGGGGCTGGAATTCTTCATTGGACTTTCCTCGGCAACCTCCATTGTCGGAAACATAGGCCAGTCCGCCTACAGTGCGGCCAATCACTACATGTCGAGCCTCGTGCGCCGTCGGCGGGAGCGTGGCCAGCCGGGTTCCGTCGTCGTTATCGGCCTCCTGACGGGCCTGGGCTACATTTACCGCTCAGACAGGAAGCGCAACGCCACT
>JANAKD010000358.1:0-21562 GCA_027627215.1 Lecanicillium saksenae | reverse complement strand
TGGAGATGCCCAGGTTGACAAACTTGCCCTCCTTGTGCAGCTCGTTGACGGCCTCGAGCGTCTCGGCAAAGGGCGTGCCGCGGTCGGGGCAGTGGAGGTAGAGGATCTGCAACGCATGAGAATTAGCAACATGCCTAGATGATGATTGTGGCTTGTGGTAATGATTGTCATGGTTGCGGTGGGTGGTGATGCGCCCTCCACTGAGTCACTTACATCCACGCAATCCGTGCCCAGCTCCGCCAGGCTCTTCTCGACGGACTCGCGAACTGCCTTGGCATTATTGGCACCCGGCTTGGACGGGTACTCGATCTTGGTCGCCAGCGTGAAGCCGCGGTCCTTCCATTTGGCCTCGCGCGTAAAAGCCTCCTGGGCGCCGGCCACGTAGACGCGGGCCGTGTCGACCTCGTTGTAGCCCCACGTCTTCAGCACGTCGAGCGCCTTGCCCAGCGTCTCCGTGTCCGTGATGCGCGCGCCGGCCTCCTTGTCGGGGCCAAAGGTCATCAGACCCAGGATAACTCTGGGCTTGATGCGATTTGGGACGATGAGAGGCATTGCGAAATTTCTTGGATGCTGCTGTCTTTTTTCTTCCGTTGTTTGTCTATGACAAGTTGATGTGGCGAGCTCAGCTAGCTCAGATGGTGCGGGGAGCTATTTAAGTCCGCGATTTCGGACCTGGTGCCACTGCGGCCGCCGGTACGGCCCCGCTACTCTTCTAATCCCCGAATATATATGAAACGAAGTACCGTAGATTGTATGCGTAGGAACATCATGGCTGAAGCGTATTTCTCGCTTTGCTTCTCCTCCGGAGCCTTTGCTGCGGCGGGAGGCTGGACTCATATAACCGATTGAGGGGCATCTGAGAGCTCAGCTTTTGGAGCTTCAGCCAGCGGCGCCACAAAGGCATCAGCCCTCCGTCTTGGCAAAAACGGGTGCAACTACCGAAATGCGATATGATGAGGACCTATATGACTTGTACGAACCGGCGCTCATGTATGCACCACAGTGTATATATTGCTGTCTATATGTGCGCCGGGTTCGCAGTGCGGCTGGTAGCGAGTGGACGCGACCCTGTCGAATCTGTTGCTCCAGGTGCGGAATATAAAAACCTGGATGAATCAGAAGGTATTTCAAGACAGGACGGAGCTTGATTTGCACTTCCACTACTGAACGTAAACAAGGCCATGAAATGTGCGTCATGTCGCCCCAACCCGTAGCAGCTGGCACGCCACACAGAGCGCTTGCAAAGGTTGGTTGGTCCAACGCGCAACAATGTCCAGATACTTTACCATCTGATCCACACACCCAGAGCCTTGCAGGCTGCTTCCAGGCCAGCCTGCATCAAACTAGCATATTAGTGCAGCTAGCGTGAGAAAGAGGGTCACTTTTTTGGTGTTGTTGGCAGCATACATCCAGCCCAGGCCGGGCTGTGGACCGGGGTGGCTGCATATCAGTATGCTCAGTTATTTACTGTTGGCCCAACACAGCTTTTTGCTGCTCGAGCGAACAAAAACCAGAATTTCCCCTTACAATCTTCTTCCCAATCATCCATTGTCAAAGATAGTAACGCATTTACTTGCAAGAAAAATCAATTGTGAACTGTGTCCCACCCCCGACATCAGCCATGGCCTCACCCAGCGCTGACAAGGCTCTGTGGCCCGCCATTGGTGGCATCTTTGACCTCACCCTGCACTTCGAAGAAAGTTTTCTCGATATTCCTTCTTCAGCAATCTTTACTTTGGCATCTGCACTCGTGCTCTGGAATTACCGGAAAAGTCGGCTCTATTTTCGTCATGGCACCCTGCTCGGGGCTAAGCTTGTGAGTTCCAACATCCAAGGTACCAACGGGACTCGACCTAACATCAGCACACAGGCGTCGGTTTTTGCCATTGGGGCAATTCAAGCTGCGAATATTGCTTTGCGATCGACACGGGCCTCATTCCGCACAGAAACAACCATCCCTGCGCTCTCTCTCGATTTGCTCGCGGCCGTCGCCCTAGGTGTCGTCTTATACGTGGAGCACAGGCGGGCGATTAGGAGCTCTGCTTTTGTCGCCGTCTATCTTCTCGTGTCAATCTTCATCGATGTCATAAAAACTAGATCCTTTTTCAGCCGGCAAGGTCTGCATGCGCTCGGTGGCCTGGCGACCGCATCTGCCTGCCTGCGCGGTGTGTTGCTGGGACTCGAGGAGATTCCGAAGACCCATCTCCTGATCGATGCTTCTCTGCAAAAGACGCTCAATCGCGAAACCGTCAGCGGATACTGGAGCAGGGCTCTATTTTTGTATCTGAACCCCCTGTTTCTCAGAGGCGCTCGCGCCATCTTGAAGCTACCAGATCTGGGCACTCTTAGCCCCGAGTTCGCCTCGAAGCGACTATACGCGCCACTGAAGAAAAAATGGCAAAAGAAAAAGAATACTCCTAAGCACAAGCTTTTCAAGACCTGTTTCAGTGTATGGAAAGGACTGTTCTTCGTCATTTTGGTGCCGCGAGTCTGCAACTCCGTCATGTCCTTCTCACAGCCGTTTATCCTCTACCGCGTCATTGCGCTCTTTGGCAAAGGCGTATCGGAAACCTCCACACGCGAGAGAGTAGTGCTGCTGCTTGCCACGATTGTCAGCTTCGTCGGGCAGTCTCTCACCAAGGCAACGACCGCGCACTTGAAGAACCGCCTCGTCACCCGCATCCGTGGCGCGCTTATCTGCCTGCTGCTCGACAAGAGCCTCCACCTGTCCCAAAAGGAGGCGACGAAATCTTCCGCGCTGACCCTCATGAGCACGGACATTGAAGGCATCACGGAGGGCCTCCCTGCCATCCAAGAGTTCGTCATCACGGCCCTCGAGGTTGGCTTTGGCGTCTTCTTCCTCTCCCGCTTCGTCGGCCGATCCTGCTTCACCGTCCTGGTGCCGCTCGTCCTCTCGGCCGGCGCCATGCACTACTGCGGCAAGTGGATGGCCGCGGCTCTCAAGACGTGGAACGGCACAATCGAGTCGCGAGTCGCCAAGACGTCCAAGATTGTGGGCCAGCTGACGGCCATCAAAATGTTTGGTCTCGGGGCCACCATCGAGAAGCACCTGCAAGGACTCCGGGAGACCGAGATCGCCGCCTCCAAGAAGTATCGCAACGTGCAGGCGCTGGCGCAGATCCCGCTTCTGTGCGCAGACTTGATGACTCCAGTCGTTGTCATCGCGGCGGCGCTGTTCTGGAGGACGTTTGACGGCAGGCTGTCGGCGGCGACGGTGTTTCCGAGCTTGTCCATCATCGTGCTGGTCAAGGGTCCGCTGACGATGCTCATCACCTCGATTCCTAGTTTGAGGTCCATGCTTGCCTGCTTTGACAGACTGCAGGACTTTCTGCTGCTGGAAGAGAGGAAAGACCCAAGAACATTCTCGGATGCGCTGGGCGAGGCTACCGTTGTTCGATTCGACAAGGCGACGCTGGCGCCAGTCGGTGCTGACAAGGCTGTTCTGAAGGACGTCAGCTTCGACATCAAGTCAGGGTCGATAAATGGCATCGTTGGGTCCAATGGGTCAGGCAAATCCTTGCTGCTGCAGAGCGCGCTAGGCGAAACTGAGTTGCTCGAGGGTGCGATAACCCTCGAGGTGAAAGATGTTGGATACTGCGGGCAGAATGTCTGGCTCCGCAACGCATCAGTCAAAGACAACATCATCGGCCCTAGACCTTATAATGAGCGGTTGTTCAACCAGGTCCTAAAATGCAGTCTACTAGAAGAGGACATTAAACGGCTTCCAGGTGGCGTGGAGTATGTAGTTGGTACTGGCGGAGCAAAGCTTAGTGGAGGTCAGCGACAAAGACTGGTATGTTTTTATTGTCTATTTTAACGACCGGTTTTAACATGTATCTAGGCACTTGCTCGTACTCTGTTTGCCCAAATGTCTCTCGTTCTGCTCGACGACGTTTTCAGTTCTCTCGACCGCAAAACTGCCCTCTCCATTCTGGTTCGACTTTGCGGTCCGAACGGATTCTTCAGAGAGTATGGCACAACTGTCATTCTCACTAGCTACCTGCGTAAGATTATTCCATCGACTTACCCGGAATGTTCGCTGACGAGACGTATATAGCCGAAGTAAATGAGGTGATAGACCAGATGCTGGCAATTGACCAGGATGGACATGTTACTGTTGACTGCAGCATGCATAAAGATAACACTCGAGTCAAATTTGCGGAAGCAATGGATATCCGTGAGAGCGCTGCCCCCAACAACGACGACGAAAAGGATGAAGAGTCTCTGCACAAACCTCTGGCTACAGAGTCACCGAATGAAGTGTCTGAACTGGAAGTAATGTTTGACAAGAAGCGCACCCGCAAGCTGTATCGACTCTTTTTTGGGCCCATAGGCATGCTAAGGACTGTCCTCTGGTCACTCTCCATGCTGGTCGTCTCTGCGGGCGAGGTCCTTCCGGAAATCTACATGAGGATATGGATCGAGATTGATCCCGACAACAACTTATACTTTATTGGTTATGCATCAATTGCCGCCGTTACATGTGTACTGTTTGCCATCGTTTTCGCATTCTTGTGTAATTATTTGACGCCGCGGGCGGCCCTGAGCTTACACCAACAGTTGGCCCGCACGGTTGTCCGTGGTACGATCGCCTTCCTCGGCGCTACGGACAAGGGAGTGCTGGTCAACAGGTTCAGTCAGGATATGAGCTTGCTAGCTCGCAATCTTCCCATTTCTTTCATGAGGACTGTTTACAGTGAGTATTTTTCTGAATTGTTTGCTGCCCTTGAGCTTTGGCTAACCAGGCTGGTCAGTTTTCTGGACTGCTGTCATTCAAACGGGCATTACAGCCTCGGGTGGCACTTACATGTCTATTGTCATTCCTTTTATCGTCATCGCATTTTACTTTGTTCAAAAATTCTACCTTCGCACCTCGCGGCAGATCAGAGCCCTGGATCTCGAGACCAAATCCCCTCTCTACACGCACTTTGAGGAGACGGCAGAGGGACT
The DNA here is from genome assembly GCA_027627215.1 of Lecanicillium saksenae. Lineage (NCBI taxonomy): Eukaryota > Fungi > Ascomycota > Sordariomycetes > Hypocreales > Cordycipitaceae > Corniculantispora > Corniculantispora saksenae. The sequence goes on along the minus strand of JANAKD010000358.1, from coordinate 16,591 downwards.
GCTTTGCATTCGCGGCTTTGGCTGGCAAGCCGAGAACCTCGAGCGCGGCTTCGAATTCCTGGAAGAATCGCAAAAGGCATTTTACTGCATGGCATGCATTCAGCAGTGGCTTGGCCTGGTTATTGGTCTCCTCGTCGCCGCGCTCGGCACCATTCTGATTGCATTTGCCCTCTTCACCGAGACCACATCCGACAGCGCCATTGGTCTTGCCTTCTTCAACCTTATGATTTTCGGCCAGACTTTGGAGATTTTGATCATTGCGTGGACGGGCCTGGAGACGTCGGTTGGCGCCCTTGCCCGTCTCCAAGAGTTTATGGAGACAACGCCCCGGGAGCCCGTCGCCGAAGCTGCTTCTCAGGTGCCTGAACGCTGGCCTTCTGCGGGCCATGTTGAGTTCGAAAATGTGTCGGCGCAATACAAGTAAGTTAAAGATTCAATTATATAGAAAAATTACAAGACTAATTGTCTGGAGCAGTGATGAGGCTGGACAAGAGCCTGTACTACGAAGCATTTCGCTGGCAGTCCCCGCAGGCACGAAAATGGGATTGATTGGGCGCACCGGAAGGTATCCGTGATATTGATAAAACAGAGGTGAAAATAAAACTGACTAAATGGCATTTTTAGCGGCAAGAGCTCCCTCTTCCTAGCCCTCCTGGGTTTTCTTCGCTGTAGTGGCGCCATAAAAGTCGATGGCATCGACATCTCGACAATACCGCCAGACACGCTGCGATCTCGGGTTGTCACCGTCTCCCAGGACCAAATCAAACTTGAAGCCAGCATTCGCGTCAACCTGCTCCCTTTTACGCTCAACATCCCAACTGGCGCGCTGGACGAGAAGCAACAAGCGCAAGCTCAAGAAAAGGACGCCAAACTTCGAGCGCTGCTTGAGCGGCTTGGTCTTTGGTCGCACCTCGAGGGCAAATCTGGTCTCGACACGATGTTAGACGACGCCGGCTACTCTCATGGTGAGATGCAGCTCTTTTGCCTGGCCCGAGGTATTCTGCGCCATCAGGATACAGGAAGCAAGCTGGTGCTCATGGACGAGGTGACGAGCAGCGTCGCCCATGACAGGGAGGGCGTCGTGCAGGAGCTCATGAAGGAGTACTTTGCAGATTGTACGGTTTTGGTCATTGGGCATAGGAAATCGAGCGTTCAGAATGTCGATTTGACTGTGGAGCTCTCAAAGGGTGAGTTGGTATCGACCTGAAGCTATGGTTGTGGACCACGCAGTACTCGTTCCTGAAAGAGCATTGGGGTATCTTAAATTCTAAGCGCTTTGGATTATAGCATGGAAACTAAGAAAATTGGAAAAAGATTGAAAAGAAAAATGATTAAAAGCTGTTTTGATTTCACAGGAATTAGTTCTTTAAGACAAAAGCTGCAAGCTACTTGAATTTCTGACTTATAAACAAGGCCGTGTCTCCTGGCCAGGCATGCTTCACCTTTACCTGGCCAAGAATCGAGATTCTGGCCAGAGGAACTTTTGCAAAGTACCGATACTTTTGAGTGAACTGTGCAGGAAGAACGCTAATGCAGCCTGGAGCGTCTTGCCCATCTGGAAGTGCAGCGGCTGGCTTCCCTGAGCGGGGTCGCTGCGCTGGCGAGACGGCCCAACATGACCAACTTCGCGAAGCCCCGTCCAACACAATTTAGAAGAACGTCTAAAAAAGACGGACTATCCTGTTCTTTATTACCTGGCGCTTCAATTTCCTTCTTTCCTTTTTTAAACCTGAAACAGCGTTCGTCTAGTGAGACCTGTCAGCGCCGGTCGCAGGCGAGACGTAGTCATGGACAGCACTGCCAACACAGACAACGCCTTTTGGCCGCCGCTGCAGAGCTTGTACGATGTCACCCTGAAGTTTGAAGAAACCATATCTAGCACGCTGTCAACGGTAGCGATTGTTGTGCTCTCCCCTGTCATCGTTTTTCATTACCTCAAAGAGCCAATCTACGTTCGGCACAGCTCATTGCTATGGGTCAAACTCGTACGTCTAGCGGGCCTCTCGCTTTTCGCTGAGATCGTCAGCAAGAGCTAACATTGCCAGTTAATCGCATGTGTGCTTGTGGCTCTTGAAGTGGCGAGTCTTTTCCTGCGCTCCATTCATGACGAACTCCGCACTCAAACTACAATCCCAGCAGCTGCTCTCGATCTGGTGGCCGCGATTACAACTGCCGCCGTCCTTTATGTTGAGCATCGCTATTCGAGCATCCACGCTTCTGAGCCTCTACCTACTGCTGGGGGTCTTTTTTGATGCCATGAAGAGTCGCTCCTTCTTCATTCGCCCTGGCCTGGTTGATATTGGTGCTCTCGCGGTTGCATCCTCTGCCATACGGCTTACCCTGGTCTTGCTCGAGGAAGTACCCAAAACAAGATGGCTCATCGACAAGACTCTTCTGGAAAGCATTGGACCAGAGGGTACCGGTGGATACTTGAGCCGGACTTTCTTTGTATTTCTCAATCCCTTGTTCCTGACTGGCTATCGGACTGCCATCGCCATGCAGCATTTGAGCAACTTGGGGCCGAGCTTTTCATCTGAGATTTTGCACCGCCATCTTAAAAGCTTTTGGAATGGACCGCGAGGAATCACCAAGAGCAGTCTGGCTATGACGTGCTTCAAAGCTTGGAAGGCATTTTTTCTTGCCGTTTTTATCCCACGTTTGTTGGCTTCCGTATTCTCTTTTGCGCAGCCGTTCCTTCTTTACCTTGTTATTGAAGCGGTAGATGATCCGACAGTGTCCAATATCGAGCGAGGTCTTCTTGTTGGTGCCACCGCAACATGCTTTATCGGATCCGCGGTAGCCAAAATGACGACGGCACACATGAGCTATCGTCAGGCGACGCGAGTCCGGGGTGGCCTCATTGCCCAAATATCTGACAAGAACTTACATCTTTCTCAAGCGGAAGCCAAAAAGTCTGCGGCTGTCACTCTCATGAGCAATGATGTTGATGGCATTGCCGCTGGCTTGTTACGGTGCTATGACATTATTGTCACCTTTATCGAAGTTAATTTCGGTATATTCTTTCTTTCACGTTTCGTGGGGCGCTCTTGTTTTATAGTACTGGTGCCGTTGGTTCTTTCCACAATCGCAGCTCACTTCTTTGGGAAATGGATCGCAGCGAGGTTCACAGCTTGGGATGCAAGCATACAATCCAGAGTGGCCAAGACCTCTCGAGTCTTGGGACAGATCCAGGCGATCAAAATGTTTGGTCTTGGGCCAACCATAAGCACATATCTTCAGCAGCTCCGCGTCGACGAAATCGATATTTCGAAGGGCTATCGTGGTCTCGAATCAGCATTTGCAGTGCCCGTTGTTTGCGCTGAATTGATCACACCTGTGGTTGTTGTGGCTGCTGCAGTATTCTGGAAGAGCTTTGACGGAGGGTTTTCTGCTTCTACAGTATTCCCTAGTTTGTCGTTGATTGCTCTGATTAAAGACCCTCTAGCGGTTTTGCTGCTTGCATATCCTTCCTTTACAACCATGGTGGGTTGCTTTGAGCGGGTGGAAACGTTTCTTCGACTGGAGGAGAGAGCGGACCCGAGAATCATCTCGGGAGGCATCGAATTAGCTGATGAATCAGGTGCATCCGTCGCGGAAAAGCCACCAATGATTCAGTTTGTCAACGCAAATATCGGTCCCCCTGGTAGCCAGACACCAATCCTGCATGATTTGAACTTTACTCTGAGATCTGGATCAACCACTGGAGTGGCAGGCCCCAATGGATCTGGCAAATCTCTATTACTGCAAAGCATATTGGGCGAAACTGAGCTCATTAATGGAACCATCCGACTCGGAAAGCGCTTCGTAGCGTTCTGCTCACAATTGGTGTGGCTACGAAATGTCTCACTCAAAGACAACATCATCGGCTCGTTTGCTTTTGACGCAGTATTATTTGAGAAAGTGATTAAATGCTGTTTATTAGCAGAAGATATCGCACATTTGGCTGGCGGTGTTGATTATATCGTGGGCAGCGGGTGGCTGCAAACTCAGTGGAGGTCAGCGCCAGCGTGTCGTAGGTTTACCTTCTATGGTTGCTCTTGAAATAGAGCTTTGCTAATTCTGTGCAGGGAATCGCTTGAGCGCTGTACGCTCGAATGTCAATAATTGTACTGGACGATGTTTTTAGCTCGCTGGATCGCAAGACCGCTCGTTCGATCTTGCTTCATCTATGCGGTGAAAATGGGCTTCTGAAGGAGCTACAATCAACTGTCGTGATTGCGACATATCTACGTGCGTGTCTCTGAAGACCTTATTTGCTAGTACTAATACCAGACTCGCAGCTGAATGCCTCGACATTGTGGACCAGGTGATTCTCCTCGACGGAAATGGACACGCCAAACTGGAGACGAACGTCAAGGATGAGTCCGCCCGGCGCAAAATCATTCGCTCCTTTAATGTCCCAGAAGATTCTACCTCTGAAGAACGGGAGAAGAAGGAACAGGAAGATATTCGCCGGTCTTTGGTAAATCGAGCCATGACCAGTCCAAACTTGAGCCAATCCAAAGCGTCTCATCGCTTCGGCGACTGGAGCCTCTACGGTCTCTTTCTCAGCCCCGTTGGAAAGCTCAAATTAGTTTTCTGGCTGCTTCTGATGATATCGGCCTCCTCAGGGGGGAGTCTGCCGGACATATACATGCGAGTCTGGATTGATCTCTACCCCGAAAACAACTTGTATTTTATTGGATATGCCGGGATTGCGATGATCACTTGTTTTATTTTCGGACTCTGCGGTGCGATATACTTTATCTACTTTATACCGCGCTCTGCCAACGGCCTGCATGAGCGAGCACTTGATACGGTCTTGTGCGCGACCATCGGATTCCTTGGATCTACCGACAATGGCGTTATCTTGAATCGTTTCAGCCAAGACATGTCTCTCATAGCTCAAAGGCTACCTTTATTCTTTATCAGAACAGTTTCTGGTACGTTCTTTGAATACGATTTTAACCTCTATCGCTGACGCACCTCTCTCAGTTCTTTTTCAGACGACTATACAAACTGGTGTGATCGTTTCGGGATCTTCATACATGGCAGTTGGCTTGCCACTTATCGCCTTTGCCGTTTTCTTGGTTCAGCGATTCTACCTTCGTACCTCGCGACAAGTGCGAGCACTGGACCTAGAGGCTAGATCCCCTCTCTACACTCATTTTGAGGAGACAGCTGAGGGTCTATTGCATATTCGGGCTTTTGGCTCGGAGCAGAACAATCTACAAAATGCCCTCAAGCTATTGGACGCATCCCAGAAAGCATACTACTATCAGTTCTGCGTTCAACAGTGGCTTGGCATCGTATTGGGCCTGCTAGTGGCGGCCACAGCCACTATCTTAGTCGCTATTGCACTGTTCGTTGGCGACTCTACTTCGCAAACCGCCATTGGACTTTCCTTCCTGAATTTGATTCTCTTTGCGAAGACACTTGAAGCCCTTGTAACAGCTTGGACAGGAATGGAAACCTGTATTACAGGGCTAGAACGACTGCGCGATCTCATCGAGGGAACACCACAAGAGCAGCGCAAGAATGTGGTAAAAGTACCTGAGAGCTGGCCATCAACAGGTGATATTGAGCTCTCCAACGTGTCTGCTCTATATGACGACGATGAAACGCAACAAAATATTCTCAAAAACATATGTCTTTCTATTCCAGCTGGACAGAAGGTTGGTATTGTTGGGCGTACAGGAAGCGGCAAAAGCTCACTGTTTCTGGCTCTACTTGGATTTCTCAAATATGATGGCACGATAAAGATCGATGGCATAGATATATCTGCTGTTCCATTTGACGTTCTACGGTCGCGAATCGTTGTCTTGTCGCAAGATCGGCTCAATTTGGATGCTACGATCCGAATCAATCTCTTGCCATTCACGCTCAATACTTCAACAAGCGACCAGAACGAAGCCGGCCGACAGATGGCTGTGAGGAAGGACGCTGCCCTACAGCACTTGCTCACTCGCTTGGGTATTTGGATGCATATTGATGGCAAGGGTGGCCTCGATGCCAATGTTGAAGATGCCGGGTATTCGCATGGCGAAATGCAACTCTTCTGCCTGGCGCGCGCGATTCAACGATGCGAGGATACCGGCAGTAAAGTTGTTCTTATTGACGAGGCAACGAGTAGCGTGGAAGATGGAAAGGAGAAGCTTGCCCGGGGTCTTATGAAGGAGTACTTTGCACAATGCACCGTCTTGGTGATCGGACACAAGGAGTCTAGCCTCAGAGGGGTTGACTATACTGTAGCTTTGTCGCAGGGTGAGGTGGTGCAAGATGGCTCAAGTCCGGATGAGACAGATGAGGGAAGGGTTGATCCATCTTAATACTTGATGAGGTTGTATGAGTAGATTTCCATCAAGTTTTATTGGGCGAGGCTGGTGTTGTATTTCCCATGACTTTGCGCCGGCTTGCATTAGCCACCGTTATACCGTCTCTCGCCATACTTATGACCCCATAATCGTAATGTTTCTTATCAATCTGCATTGTTCCCGTTGTAGCGTTTATTGAAGCTGCTATAGTGTGACAGGGAGAGCTATCTGTTTGTCCTCAACGATAGACTCAATCCGCAAGTTTTAACAAGGGGAATCCCCCTCATACCAACCTCGCATTTGGTACAGAGACGCTAGCCGAGTAGTTACATCACCACATGCTGGTAGCAGAGGGGGCACAATGCTCTACCGGTCAAGTCTAACCACCGAGGCCTGCCGCTAAGATGGTTGCATTAATTTCTGCAAAATCCAGGCTAGGGGTGATTCAGCAGGACGTATCTGTACATTTTGAGGGGAAATGACAAAATTCTTCCCTGCGCGTGCAGGACTACTGGTGAGTTAGCGGCAGACGCCTACCCACCCGAGTCAAGCGCCACAACGTCGCATTAGTACAGGAGTGCTTGAGTGCACATGTGTACGAATCCTAGTGGACGAGCAGGGTCAGTGATGAGAGGGGTAGCCGTACTTTGGGCACACTAAAATAAATTGCGGCCAGGGTTTCGGACTGCGAGTCGCTTCGCGAAATTCAATGCCGGCGCGGGATCCTCCACGGTGATGGCGGCGACAAGAGACGGAAACGAACACAAAGCGACGAAAGGCGAAAACAGGAGCGGGCCAGTAGCTCACTCGGGTTAGGCGCTTGGGATTGCTCAGTTTTCACACTGGAGAAACGGTGGAGGGCGGCGTTGATAGTGCGAGACGATTCCCCGTCGAAACCCTGTCAGCAGGCTGCGAGTTGCAGCTCGCATGCGCTGTGTGAGTGGGCGGCGCATGGGTGGGTGGGCGCTATCACATACCACCATTTGTATTCGAGCAGGGTATGGTGTGGCACACCTGAGATTGGTTGGAATCGCGCGCAGAGACGGACCAGAATTGTGCCGCGGTAGGCCTAATGTAGCTTCCTCCGATGCACCAGTGCAGACGAGCCGTGCTGCGGCCTTTCACCGATTTCACAGCCAACTTAGAGGTTGATTACAGTATATTCTGGATGTGATAGTAGGGTTACATGGTCCGCGAGCTGCTCGTAGCCGGGCTGCGATGCCGTTGAGCAGCTTTTGTAAACCTGGCGTAAGAGCCAAGACCTCGCGCCAACTGAAGGATTGTCGTGATGGCGGGCGGGGGTCGGCGCGAAAGTCAAAAGGACCAGCGGCGATGCGACTGTCATCCGAGCCTTGCACCAGCCAACTTTAGGTTGTCGAAGTCGGGGGATGCCATGGAAAGAGACGATCCGATGAACGACTTCGTGAACGGGGGTTCAAAGAATCCGGAGAAATCGTAAAGCGCTTCCGACTCGCGCGTGAGAGAAACCCGTCTCGTCATCATCAACTAATGAAGAGCGGATAGCACGAGCGGATAACTTGAGACCCGGCCCGGCGCAGGACTGGCGGTCGACTATGAAAACTGGGCTTGGCTTGGGAGCCTTGTCGCAGCTCCAGCTTTTCTCGGGTTAGCTACCCATCCACCATCCTCTCCGTACCACTACTTCCTAACTAGTTTCGCGCCCGCTTTCGAGCTTAGCTGGGCCCGGCTGGGCTGGCCCAGGAAATCTGCCTACGTAAACTGGGCGGACGGCAACCCCACTGCCTTTCTCGATGTTGCAGCAGCTCTTGCTCGCGGGCCTTTCCCACCAGACACACACAAAGAGTTGTGAAAAAAAGCAGGCGGTCATCCTTACGCACCAGGGTTTCGGTCCTTTATCGACGCCTTATGAGTGCACACCTTCCGCATCGTGATAGCAGCCGCCGCACTTTGGTACACCCAATTGGTTGAGCAGCATGGACTCGACCATGGCAGCCCAGGTGGCCGACTCAGCCTTCTGGGAAGACCTCTGGGACGAAGCCCTCGCCACCGTGAATGCCGCGTTCACATACGAAGAATTGGTTCTACAAATCTCGCCGCTAAGCTTGGTGCTCGCACTATCGCCCTTTTTCTTGCGGCACTACTCCCAACCACCAGTCTACTTGCAGCACAACCCACTTCCTCGCCTCAAGCTGGTTAGTCGCCAACTCATTCTATCGTTGTCTCATTCTGTCCTCTAACAGCGCCCTTTCAGTTCGCCGCCGGTGCTTTAATATGTCTCGAGTTCTCGAACGTCGTCCTCCGCCGTATGCGCACCGATCCTCAGGCTGATACCATGGTGGCCGCGGCGTTGATCGATTTAGTCGCGGCGTTGACTATAGGCATCATTCTCTATATCGAGCAACGTCACGGCATTCGCGCTTCTTCAGTCTTCCGGTTGTATCTGTTTGCTGGTTGCATGATTGACGCCGCGAAAGGCCATCTGTTTTACTCAGAGCTTGGCATCTCGTCCGCTTTACTCATTGCTGCCTCGGCCGGATTTTTTCGCTTCCTTCTCCTGCTCTTAGAAATATTTCCGAAGAAGGTACCGGTGGTCAATGAAACGGTTCCAGTTACTATTGAGGACGAGTCAGCTCTCGAAGCACGGAAACGCCGTCCCTATTTCGTCTACCCAGGACTGTTCATCTCTCGCCAGCTTCGCATTTCCATCGAAAACGGAAACCTCATGCCCATTCCCGACGAGTTTGCTTCCGACCGCCTATACGACAAGCTAAAGACATATTGGCAACTGAACGATGACGTCTTAGCTGAGCTGGCCAAAAAGAGGCGGGCGGCACAGATCGATGGTCGAGCGGCGCCATCCCTTGAACTGGAGAGCCTCGTGAACGCTTGTTCTACGATCTGGAAACCGGAAGTTCGACGAATGCTGGTGCCGCGACTGGTTTTTGCTGCATGCACCTTCAGTCAGCCATTTCTTTTGAAAGCGGTCATGGATACCGTTGGCAAAGACGACATATCACTCACTCACAAACTTAGTCTCATTGCCGTAACACTAGCTACTTTTGTTGGCGTCACGGTTGCCAAGGCATCATTCGCACATATGAACTACCTAATGGTCACACGCTTGCGAGGCAGTTTCATCACACAGATTGTCGAAAAGACTCACCGCGTTTCATACAAAGATGCTCACTCGCAGGCTACCGTCTCTCTCGTGAGCACAGATATTGACGGCATTGCTGTCACTCTTCCTAGAATTTTAGAGCTTCCCGTCACGTCCCTCGAGACAGTGTTTGGTGTATACGCCCTTTCGTTATTCATCGGAAACTCAGCCGTCATTGTGGCCATACCAATCTTAATCTCGAATGTCTTTGGCTGGTTTTGGGGGTTCAACACGGGACCGGCTCTGAAGGCCTACAATACCAGCTCACAGGCAAGAGTCACAAAGACGTCATCCATCTTATACCAACTTGGCGCGATAAAGATGATGGGTCTTGGTTCAACAGTGGCCACGTATCTGCAGCGTCTAAGACAAGAGGATGTCAGATTATCTTCCAGACACAGAACTTTTGAGACTGTCACCATGCCCCTCGTTCAGCTCGCTAGCCTCATTACGCCTGTTTGGGTCGTTAGCAAAGCTCTCGCAGAACAGGAATTTGCTGAAGGCATTCCGGCGAACGTCGTCTTCCCAATTTTGGCTCTTGTCGCGGCAATCCAAGGCCCTCTGGGCCGTCTCTTGGACATGTACTCGACCATCTCGTCCATGTACACTCGCTTCGACAGAATTCAAAAATTCTTGAGTCTACCCGAAAGAGACGAATACCGATTCATCCTGAACAAATACACGCCACCTCATCGCCGAATCCCGCCAAACCATACTCCCCATAACCACCCTGTTGAGGTCGTCGACGTTGATATCGCGCCCCCCGGCGTGCGACAGCCCGTTCTATTCCGCGTCGACTTCTCTCTTATTCAAGGGTCTATCACGGCAATTGTTGGTGGGCCTGGGACAGGAAAGAGTACCTTACTGCAGGGGATCCTCGGTGAAGCATCGCTCGTGGAGGGTGCGATTTGCATCCAAAACGAAGAGATAGCAATTTGCGGACAAGTAACCTGGTTGCAAGACGTTTCAATCTTGGATAATATCATCGGACCTTTACCCTATAATGCGGATTTCTTCAAAAGAGTCATCAGCTGCTGCTTGCTTCAGAATGACTTGGCGCGACTACCTGGCGGCGCGGACTACATTGTTGGTCCTGGCGGTCGACACCTCAGCACCGGACAGCGTCAAAGAGTCGGGATTGCGAGAACAGTTTATGCACGCACGGCGGTAATGCTTTTCGACGACCCGTTTGGTTCCCTCGACCGCAAAACAGCTGTATCTATCATCTTCCACCTGTTCGGCGCCAGTGGTCTTTTGAGAGAAATGGGCATAACCGTGGGCTTGGTGTCTTACCTACGCGAATGCTTGGATGTTTCCGACCGAGTTCTTCTCCTTGATGGCCGCGGCTATGCTTCTCTGGAGGATCAACCCTTCCAGACGCCTGCTTTCGCAGCCAGCGTGCAAAACCTCTTCAGCACTGTGCCAGAAGCCCCCTCCGAAGAAGTGGAAGATGCCGAGAAGGAAGCGATCCACCGATCACTGGAGTTTGAAAAGCAGCAGCTTTCTCGCGTCATCCCCGGAGGAGCCGCTGCTAACACGCCACCTCAAACACGACTTTCTACCCTCTATATTAAACCAATTGGATACCTCGCGGTAACATTGTACACGCTGCTCATATTTGGTCTCTCTCTGGGAGAGCACTACCCGACTATCTATCTACGCGACTGGTTCGATTCCGGCTCAACCGACAATGGCTTCTTTAACGTCTATGCTTCTGTGGCGGGAATTACATGCTTGGTTGGTACGTTTTCGTACTGGGTATTGTATGTGAAGCTCGCTCCGCGTGCGTCGCTTGAACTCCACAAGCAGCTTGTGAATACCGTCGTTGGATCAACACTCACCTATCTCGGTGTCGTCAACATGGGATCCGTCTTAACCTTGTTCGACCAAGACGCAGGCATGTTCTCCCGACAACTGCCTTTCTATTCCATGCGAACCACGATTACAATCTTCTCCGTCGTCATCAAGACTTCCGTCATTCTATCTGGCGCATCTTACTTTTTCGCCATTCTCCCGCTCATCATGTTTGCACTCTATCGCTTCCAAAACTTCTACTTCAAAACCGCACGTCAGCTGCGCAAGTTGGATGTTGACGCGAAAACACCTCTGTACAGGAGATTTGAAGAAACTGCAGATGGCATCATGTACATGCGCGCTTTCCGCTGGCTGAAGGCAGACACCAGAATCACCCGGGGTCTGTTGAACATTAGCCAGAGAGCATTTTACTACCTTTTCTACTTCCAACAGTGGCTAGTAGTGGTGCTTGGACTGTTGACAAGCGTCATTGCCGTCTCATTTGTGTCATATGTGGTGTTCTTCCCCGAGACAACGACAGAAGCAGCTATTGGCCTATCACTCCTGACGCTGTCCCAATTTAGCTGGACGCTCGAAAGACTCTTCGAAGTTTCCACGCTTCTTGAGACATCTACTGGCGCGCTGGAGAGGCTGCGCACTTTTCTACAGAGAACCCCGCAGGAGCCCGAGCGCGAGGTTACAGAGGCACCGCCAAACTGGCCGTCGGCTGGAAATATTGAAATTTTGGGGGTCACGGCCAATTACGAACCAAACTCGGATAAACCACCTGCATTGCAGAATCTATCTCTTTTTGTTGGTCCTGGGCAACGGGCCGGTTTAATTGGACGAACAGGAAGTGGCAAATCGTCAGTCCTCAATGCTATCCTGGGTTTCGTCGAGTACACAGGCTCCATCAAGATTGACGGCGTAGACCTTGCTACTCTCTCAAGAGACGAGATTCGATCGCGCCTAGTCACAATCTCCGAAGACCAAGTTCGACTTGACGCTTCAATTCGAGTCAACCTTTTGCCATTCACGCTCAACAAAGTGGAGAGCACAGATCCTGTACAACAGCAGATCGAACAAGAAGAGGCGAAGCAGCAAGACGACATGCTCGAGGAGATGCTACGTCGCTTCGGCATCTGGCAGCAGCTTCTCAGCAAAGACGGTCTAAGTACGACACTCGACGAAGCAGGTTATTCGCCCGCGGAGATGCAGCTCATCTGCATTGCCAGAGCCATCCTGCGTCAGCGCGAGACGGGCAGCAAGGTTGTGCTGGTGGATGAGGTTACCAGCAGTGTTGATTTCTGGAGACAGGGTTTCGTGCAGGACATCATGCGGGAGTCTTTCATTGGCTGCACAATGCTCGTAGCGGCACGCAGGGAAGAGTCGATTTTGGATGTCAGTGTAATTCTGGAAATGTCTCGAGGCGTCATCATGCACTCGGCGCGAAGGGACATATAAATAGCGAGTCCCAAGTTCTTTCAATAAATACCCACTGCGTTTTCATATCATATACAAACTCCATTTTAATTTTTCAACAATTATGTACATGCAATATACAGTCTCGCGCCCTCTTCTATCTTCATGTCCATGTTATAAGTACAACAGAAAGTGGCGGTTCTCGCCTCTTCTGCAAAACGAAAAAAATGAAAAATGTGTCCGCTTGATTATGCAGCCTCCTCCCCTGCTCTCCTGGCCTCTTCCCAGTTTAGACCTCGGCCCGCAGGTTCCGCTCGATTTTAAATTGACACAGCGAATACTCATTCATCCTGCGACCAACCTTCATAATCTCCTCCCACTGCGGCTTGTAGCGCAGCTTCGCCCAGGTTTGGAATTCGTTCTGCAGTTCCCGGCCGGGCAGGGCATTGTATGCAATCGCGATGCTGCAGTATTGTTGTTAGTAATGCATTTTCAGTCGATGCGTTCTCTAAAGGTCAACTTGAAAACTCACGTCATAGGCTCAGGCTCGACTCCGACCACAGAGGGCATCTTCACAATGAGCGCCCGGATCTCCTTCTCGGAGCCGGCGCCGGCAACGGCACCAATGTATGCATTGTACACGCGAGCTGATACCTCCAAGTCCATCCGCTCAATGCGATCCCAGATCTCACGCGCCATCTTGTGGCCACCGGGCTTGCGCTCAAGCGTCCAAAATACGGCCTCTAGCGTGGCGTATGACGGTCCTTCCTGCGACTGTGTGATCTGTGACCAAAACTCGAGTGCCTTCAGTGGCTTGTCGCAAGCCGAAAAGGCCATCATCAAGGCCGTCTGCAGCTTGGTATTCGTCTGCACCGTTGTGTCCATTTTCAGCATGTTGTGCACCATCTCCAGCCCTGCCAGGTCTGGATAGCGCGTGAAGCCCTCAAGGCAGGTGATGTATGTCTCCATACGCGGATGCATCGACTTGCTTCTGTGCTGGCGCATATGGCCAAAGACATGCGCCGCCATATCGGGGCGCTTCCGTGCGAAGAAGGCCTCCATGAGCTGCGTTCGTCGCTCAAAACTCGTGTCCTCGAAGAACTGTTGGAGAAGCTGATACCCGCCCCAAGCGCGGGACGTACTCGTCTTAGGGTCCAGGCAGAATTGTATAAAGGCAGACTGTACAACCTCACGCTCAGCTTCGCTGAAAAGGAAGGTGTTGATGGAGAGTATGTCCATGACATCGAAGTGCTGGTCATTCTCGAGGAAACGTAGGCACAGAGACGATATGGTGGTGGGTTCAAGGCGTAGGCCAAGCTCTTCGATGGAGTTGAGGATGGAGAGGATGAGCGGGAAGTTGGGGGGCGTTTGCTTCGCCAGGGTAGTGAGATAATAGTTTAGAAGACGACCGAATTGTGGTTGCAAGTCCGAGTTCGAGTCGCTGCCCCAAGGTTCCAGATATTTTACCTGCTCATAGGCGTGATGGGCACGGTCAAAGTCGTTTGCTTCAATACACAAGCGCATCATGTGCATGTAGCTCTCGCCGTTCATCTTGATGCCCTTGTCATCACCGAGCTGCAGTACATCCTGGCCCAGCTGGTAATCTTTCAACTCGACGGCCACAGACAGCAGGCCGTTGATCGTTTGGACTGTCGGCTTAATATCGCCACTGCGGTCGACCATGTGATCCATCATGGTGCCAACCTGAGAGAGGCTGCGGCCCATCAGCAGAATCGACTGCAGCAAGACGTCCCAGTAGCGTTTTCGAGGCGTCGACTCGCCCAGCTCAATAAAGTAGGGCATTGCCCATTCTTGCAAGCTGTTGCGCTTTGCAAAAGAAGCAATCGCGCGGTATGTGTCTGGGTGGCACTGTGGCTTCTCTATAGGCTTGGCGAACCAAGCCTTCGTTTCCGCAATCCGATCTCGGCTGGCAAAGTATTGTACGATGACGGATTGCAGATTAGCGTCGAGAGCGATACCTCTAGCTTCTGCCTGCCGAGCGAGCTGAAGAAGTTCAACCTCCTTGCCTTCTTTAGCAAGAGCTCGCGCTACCACTTGGAGCAGCTGATCGTCCTTTGTAAGATAGACGGCATACTCAGTCATGTCCCACTTCTCGTTCAGCATTTCTTTAGCCTCCACTCCGCCGCCGTACAATGACAGCGCTCTGACGAGATATGTCCATTGCAGCTCCACAGCGCGAGGCTTCTGCGCAAAGTCGCCATCCATCCACGCCTTGTACAGCGCGCGGGCGAAGTCGAGATGATGTTGCGTCGTTTCGCTCGGTTCGAGTTCGAGGAGTACCTGGCGCGCCATGGCGAGATCGGCCGCCGACAGGGGCTTGACATTGTGGTCTTCCTGGAGACTTATGCGCTGGTCGGAGAGGTATTCGAGCAGGCGTCGGCACTGCAGAGCCTGTGTGCTGTTGAGGGGCACGCGGGACTTGAGTTTTGCTTGCATGAGGCGGCGCCAGGCCTCCATGAGCTCGCGCCTAGGTTGCGGCCGCAAGTTATCAAGCATGCGGCTTCGCCAGACCATGATTTGCATCCATCCGGGCTCGTACTCGGGCTGTCGAATCTCGCGAGGCGGCTTCTTGAAGAGCATGTTGAAAAAGGTGCGCTCGAACCGAGGGCATACTGTCGGTGTAGACCGTGGTAAACGCCTCGCAGTGGGAGAAGATGCGAGAAGGGAGCAGGACGGCGTTCTGGAACGATAGACCAGGAGACGCCGCCCATGGCGGGCGAAATTGGCCCTCATCGTCAGTCGGCGTTGAAGATTTTAGGATGCGACAATGAGTGTAAGTCTGTGATGTGCTTGGTGATTAGACCCAAATATCTCCATTTGGCCAATTTTGAAGTAATTCCTCAAAGATGCATCATAACGAAGCGACCAATGGCAAGGCTGGTGGGAGGAAATGGTCGGCCAGAAGCTGCTCCAAAATGCTGAAGCTGTCGCCCATCGCCAGTATTTCTGGTGGAGCTACAGGGGCGCGTCGGCGATTAGCCGTAGTTTCGCCGGCACATTCAACACACCGTCCTTGACGTTAACATATTGTTATTCATATAAATAATAAATATTTCAGGGAGATTCGCATGAAGCTTGGGTATTCAATAGTTTACGCATCTCTAACGGAAGCGGTGGCCGGAGGGAGGAGAAGAAAGACTACGGCAAGCTTGCACCACGAACTGAGTCCTGTACCAATTGATCAAAATAGTGTGTCATTTTGAGTGACTTCTCTATGGAAGTCGAGTATTCTATAATACATGGATATGCTAGGTTTTTGACAAAGAAAAATTGGTAATTGAGCTTCCCGCTTTTATTATACAGCTGCATCACGCAAGCTCGCCTCCCAAAGAATTATACATCTGGCGGAACACTTAGTTTCCGCGACGCTCTGAAGGGTAAAATTCTGAGCGAATGAGTTCGGGGTGGTCGTGGATGGTCGGGTACAAGCCCATTCCTTGGATTCTGCGAATCATCTTGGCAACCTTTCGCTGGTTCACGGGGCGCAGACCAGTCTCCTTGGAGTGCTTGATCTGGCCAGAGCTGGTTGTGAATTCCTGGATAAGAGAAAAGTTCTGCACATTTCCATTAGTTCTTCATTCCATTCTTCACAATTCTTCCCGACACGTCTGCTATCATACCTTGTACATGTCCAATGGGCGAAGTCCAAGGACGTCAACGACGTCAACCTCACGCTTGTTCCTCCTGCGCCACTTGTTCATTTCGGCAGGACTCAGATCGTGCGGAGAGTAGACATCACCAGGGACCCAACGACGTGGCATTTGTCTGAGATAGTCGTTGGAGATCTTGCGGTTCTTCAGGAAGTCAATGTTCTCCTGCTTCAGGCGCAGACTCGCAGCTGCGCGGTCTTTGTAGGACTGGCCGATGTTGCGCAGAGAGCTGGTGACCGAAGATTTCGCATTGGCACCGCCCACGGGTAGGC
>JANAKD010000357.1:0-21568 GCA_027627215.1 Lecanicillium saksenae | reverse complement strand
GGCAGTGTCGTGGGCGCTGCTGCTGGTGCTGTAGATGATGGCGACGTCGGCACCAGCCTCGGCCAGCCCGCGCACGATTTCGAGACCGATTCCGCGGGCGCCGCCTGTGACGGCTGCGACTTTGCCCTTGAGGGAGAATTGCGACAGGACTGGGGCGTCCGAGTTGTCTGGGCGATACAGCGGCATTGTGTGTGATGAATTGGCAGACTTAAATGTACGGTACGGAACAAGGAAACTAGACATCCAGGCTCTACAAACATTTTACTATTTATCGTGCTATTTTATGTGTCAGTATTTCGTGAATGGGACGATGCCCTGTGATGCAGGCGGAGGTAAACCCGTAGCCGCTCCAGTGTGAGGAGGTCGTACAGCCGCACCAATAAACTTGGTCGCTGGCGTGGAGCTCGCAGTGGTTCCAGATCTGGAAAGCCACGAGACCAGGTAGCTGGCTATCCGATCAAGGCGTGACCAAGCTACATATGTAGTTGGCAGAGATGAGGGAAATTATAAGCATTGCCGTCGGCTTCCTCGCACTGGCACCGCCTTCCGCAACCGTCAAATCTGGAGATCGATGGAGGGATAAGCTTTGCGCGCTCGAGCGGCCATCGTCAGGAGCCTCCCGTCGCGCCAAGAAACAATGCAGACAAAGACGGGTAGCTGGAACTCTAATGCTACGGAGTCTGCTGGCTGCCTCCCCAAAGATTCATGTTGCGCTTTCTGTGGCATGACATCTACCGGCCACATTGCGGTAGGAAGGCTGCTGATATGCCGCCTGGTGTTTCGAAAGATCAACTACCGTCGTCACAATTCGGTTCGCTCGGTTTATGGCATTCTCGTTGCTGGTGGGCTCTGCGACACTGCAAATGCGGTTGCGTCATCCCTGGGCGGATTTTGCTGGGGTCGAAGCAGGGCTGTGCTGGCGGATGAGTTGGCCCGTCGCTGCATTGTTTCCGAAAGGAGAGATGATGGAGCGATGGGGGCGGAGAAGTGTGAGTGGCGAATCTCAAGATGTACGTATTTGAGAATGAATAAGTAGTTGCTTCGAATGCAATGTAGAGAGAGGGTGATGAATAGAAGAAAGAAGCCGTCGAGACAAACGGCGACATAGTAGCACTCGATTTCAGCTGCCACAGCGTATTTGCAGGGCCTTACAGGGCATTACAGGGCATGAAAGTGCTACAAATTTCAAAACTTTAGCACTCGTATTAGTGCTCAACCCCCTGTAACCTACACCTGCAGGCTCTTTATAGTGGAACCAGTTGCCTGGTTTTTGCCCGCAGGAACGCGTTTGCTCCCATTTTTAGATACGGCTGAGGCCCCACAACCGCTGGCCTTGTGCAGCTGGCGGCCCGGCTGAGTAAGACTTGTCGTCGATGGTATGCGAGATTCACTGGCGGCTTTGTTTTATCCCTTTCGTATTTATCAAGTTTCGACTATTCAGTCTTTCGGTTGTGTTTTCGTTGGTCGAACTGTGTATCATCTTCTAATCTGTCCTGGTTTGAAGCGCCGGTTCTTGTTACTGCGACTCAACTATAACCCGGCGCAGTGACTGTGCGACAAACACCCAAATCTCCCTTGCCGCCTCACCGACCATGATGTCGCTTCTATGAGACCATGTCGCCTTTTACTCCCAATGAACGCCAAAGGCGTATCCTCCAACTGTCTTCAGAATGGGGCGTGGCCGTTCCGCCCGCCCCGAAGCCTCTCACCAAGCCGCTCCAGGTACCCTCATTTCAAGCGCCTGGCGACGATGACGCCGCCGAGAACCTGATGCAGAGGCGCGCGGCCGATGCCGCTCAACTCCGGCCAAAGGGTGGACTTTCGCGGGCTTTCTCTACGACAAATCTCAAAAAGGGTAAGCACTGGGATCCTCGCGAAATAGTCGAGGGGCTGGCTACGCACGTGGCCAATGGCGGTTCACCAGGTGTAGCTGAAGCGCTCATCGCAAAGCTCTCCGCTGCTGGTGTCGACTTGTCAGGGAACCAAAAACAAAAGTCAGGACTGCTCAGTCGACGAAAAAGTGTTGATTTATTACCCGACCGGGCCCGTCTACTCCGTCTTGCCACCGAGAGCGGTAGCGTCGACATGGTTCAAGTGCTGATACCCCACGCCGACGCGCTGGCTATTGACGCAAGCGTTCCGGCTGCCATTCGGAGAAGTGACACTGCGATTGTTGAGCTGCTACTGAGATATGGTGCCAACGTGGGAGAAACAGCAGACGGCCAGGATGCTTTTCGCCAGGCATGCACTGCCCACGGCCAAGCAGCCATGATCGGGATGGTACTTAGCTCGGCTGGACGACCCGCACCGGTGATAGTTTCACAGGCCATGTGCGATGCGTCCCGATCTGGATGTCTGGATAATGTGATACAGCTTAGCCGATCTACCGGAGACGGCAACTACAACCAAGGAGAAGCTCTCATTACCGCCGTCAACATGGGCAGACGGGACATCGCCTTGGCCCTTGTTATGGGAAACAAACCACCGCAGCCTTCATCACTCAACAGTGCTTTTATTACCCTTTATGCGCATCCCTCAATTAGTCCTACTACAAAATTGGACATGGCTGAATTGCTGTTGTGCGCAGGCGCCGCAGGTGAAGCACCAGCGCTGGCCCTGGAGCAGGCTTGCAAGTCACAATTTTACGACATGGTCTTTCTTCTCTCCGCCTACAACGTCTCGATTGATTACAATGATGCCTCTGCACTGAAATACGCCATCAAGAATGGTGAGATGGAGCTCGTCGAAGGCCTCTTGGACAGCACGGCACCACTAAATCCTCAACACGCATCGTCTTGCGTCTCCCTTCTCCCCAAGCAGGCCTCGTTCGAGTCGCGATTTTCTCTCTTAACACAGCTTTTGCGCCGTGGTGCTAACGGCCCGGCCCTTAGTCAATGCCTCATCGATTCGGCAGAATCGGGTGACCTCAGCTCGGTTGATCTGCTGCTGAACCCACGATTTCCTCAGCAGAGTAACGGTGTGTCCAATGGAACCGCTTCGCCACTCAACACACATGCCGTAGCATCGGTGGATTATCGTGATGGTGAAGCCCTGCGAACAGCTGTTATTCGAGCTGACGCGCTTCTGGCCCAGAAGCTCTTGAAGGCTCGACCATCCCCACAAACCATCACCTCGGTGTTTCCACTCACAAGAAAGTTGCCCGTCCAAGAGCGTCACCAGATGGTCAGCCTATTCCTGGAAGGCTCCCTTTCAGGAGATTGCCTGCATGCTGCGCTGCAAGATGCTCTCTCTCTACCCCAATCGCAACGAGACGACAATCTTATCAAACAACTGCTTGCCAGCGGTGCTGATATCAATTTCAACTCTGGTGAGGGCTTGGTGCCACTCATCAAGCAAATGGATCTGAACCTCCTTGCAATCATGGGAAGCAGCATCACGCCACAAACATCTGCCGCACGTATTCCAGATGCAATGAAGCTATCGGATCATCGATCAAGATTTGAGGTTCTCAGCATCTTCTTCACCGCAGGCGCAGTCATTGGCGTCCCTGAGGTAGCCTCTGCCACCCTAGAAACCTTGTCAGAGAAGCCTGTCGATATGTCGCTTCTTCGGCTGCTGCTAGAAACAGGCAGTGCGGATATTAATGGCTGTGATGGTACAATCATCATCAAGGCTATCGAGAATCCCGACCCCAAAGTTCTGGAGCTTGTTCTCTTCTATGGAAAGCCATCAGAATTCTCAATTACACGCGGTCTTGATGCCCTTGCCCCGAAGCTGTCGAATGAAGTCAAGAAATGGAAATTCGAAGCCATTCTCTCAAAGTCGACTAAAACAATCGACTTGAATAGGGTACTCATACTCGAAATCAAATCCATCGTCGAACATAAACACATGCAGCCAAGCTTGGATGTCCTGAAAATGCTTTTGAACTACAACGGTGACCCGAACGCCTTCAACGCTTCTGCATTGTCTCATGCTGTTATCGCTGCCGATCTCCCTATACTGCAGGAGCTCTTGAACGGCCGCATCGCACTGAAACCAATTTCTTTGGGCATTGCCCTGCCACATGCACTGCGTATTAACGAGCAGCGAGATCGCTACGCCGTCACGGAAGCGCTTGTTGGAGCTGGCGCACCCCCCATCGAGGTCAACCGAGCTCTTCAACACGCGATTAAGGTGTCTCCTCAGGATACTGCATTGATTGAGCTCCTCTCTTCGAAGGCGGATACAGGTGATGGCGAGGTACTGTCGCTGGCTGTCGAAAAGGAATCGCCAGAACTCATCACACTCCTCCTGAAGAATGCCGCCTCTTCGACGCAAGCGCGGAGCACAGCGCTTACACGAGCGATGGATATCAAGACGCGCAATGTGCGCCATGACATCTGCAAGCAGCTGCTTGCATCTGGTGTCCCCACTGATACTGCTTCAATCGCGCTATTAGTGGCGGCGCGCGATGGTGACGTGGCTCTTGGCGACACACTAATGGCTCACGGGGCCAGCATCACTACAAATAACGGACAGGCGATCATTGAAGCGTGCAGAGGTGGATCTATTGATGTACTCAAAGTCCTGTTAAAGCCTGACGGGCAGACGTCCAAGAAGACGCTGAACGAGGCGTTCCAAGCTGCCACTGAAGTGCGCGATCTCGACAAGCGAGCTGTCGTTTTCCAGTATCTTCTACACTGCGGCGCCTCAGGGGAGTTTATTGATGCGCAGCTCCAGTCAGCAGCACGATATGGCGAACCTGGAGAAAGTCTGCTCAAGGTCCTTCTGGCCGCTGGAGCGGACCCAAACTACAACAGTGGTGAAGCTGTGGTTGCAGCGACGCGAAGTGCCTTCATGCGCAGCTTGCAACTGCTTCTTGGCATATGGGACGATGGGAAGAGCCAGGTACGTATAGAATTAGGCAGCTACCGCCTCACTTGCTAACTTTTGTAGAAACTACCTTCGCAGCCCACACTGGTTCGTGCGCTCAAAGCTTCCTGGACTCTCAACCGCGACACACGCTTTGCTATCGTCACAGATTTGGTGAAAGCCGGATTACAGCCAGGTGAGGATTTGCACATGGTCCTGAACGACGCTGTGAACGAAGAGGACCCAGAGGAGCGACTCGTCCGTGTGCTCTTGGACAATGGAGCGTCAGCCACTGCCAATGGGTGCAAGTCCCTGGTTGACGCCGTGCAAAACATGGCGTCTCCATGTTTATCGCTCATGTTGCAGCGCGACATTGCGCAGAAAGACATCAATCAGGCCTTTAACGGGGCGTTTACGACAGAGACCTTTGGCAAGTGGTTCACGCCTAATGGTCTCAAAACTGCGCAGCTGCTTCTAGACAAGGGCGCAAGCGGAGACGCCCTCAGCAACTCCCTCTTGCTCGTCATGCAAAAGTCAACCCCAGAGACCAGCGATCTCGCAAATGAATTCGTCGAGGTCCTGGTTTCGCATGGTGCAGATGTAAACTACAATCGCGGTCAGCCTCTCCAGCAGGCCGCATCCGTGGCCAACGTCGACTGGACCCGCAAGCTGCTTTCCCGCAAGCCGACATCTGAGACGCTCTCTCTGGCCTTCCAGTGCATCTTCGACACGGCGCTGAGTCAAGAAGAGGTATTGGGCCTGTTCAAGCTATTCGCCGAGTATCGAGACGGCGATGCGCAAATAGACGTCATGGTGACTCTTCAAGGATCCGAGCCGGTATTGGTACGCGCCATGAAGCAATATCCGCGGTCACCGATGATTTTATCTACGCTTCTTGACGCAGGATACTACCATGATCAACTCACCACGTACACACTCCACACTGACGTTGGAGACGAAGAGGTCACACTGCTCTCTTGGGCTATTGCTCAACCTCAGAAGCGAGTTAGCACAGCGGTCATTGAGCTGCTCATGGAGCGAGGCGGTAAGTAGCACAGATCGGTTCGCAGTTCACAGTGACTCAATGCTAACAAAATACAGCACAAGTCAATGTGGTATCATCGCTGTCAGGTTCAACTCCCTTGACGCTCGCAGTTTCTCAACGGCGCCCAGATGTGGTCAAACTGCTCCTAATCGAGGGCGCAGAGGTAGACGTTATCGACTACATGGGCCGCACACCACTCTCCATGGCGACCGACATGGAAGGCGATGTAGCGGTGCAGATAATGTCAAGCATTCTGGCCGCCGAGCCCTGCCGTGACGATGGCTCACTCCATAACGCCGCGCGGGAGCTCAACCTCGCGGCTGTCAAAGTTCTGGTGCAGGCTGGCCATGACCCAGACTTCCCGAGTCCGCTCCACGAAGGGCGCAGCGCACTCGGCGAGGTGTGCCTGCGCGCCGCCAACGACGTTGAAATGTCGACGGAGCGCGAACGACTAACCCAAAAGGTCATGACCTTCCTCATCGACGCAGGCTCCGACCTCGCCATCCAATCCAACGGTAAACCTCTTTTGCATCTCTGCTTTGCTTCGCTCGAGCCCGTCGCCACGACGCGCGCGCTCCTAAAGGCTGGCATGTGGAAGCACATCAACAAGCCCTTCAATCGCTACACTGACGAGCAGCACACCTACTCTCCTACCATGTACGTCACCAAGGCCAWGAAGTGGATGCGCGCCCACGCCGCCAGCCTGCGCAACGAGTTTGCCCNTCGTCGGCTTCGGNCCGCGCGCCCAACGCCGACGACGACTCGGCCAGCCCGGACACGTTGCTCAAGGAGAAATCGCTGTTCGAGTTTGCCGGCTACGCCACTGGCCGCCGCAACGTCGCCTTCCTCGACGTCAAGATCACGCTCACCAAGAAGTTCAACCCCATCGTGTACCTGTTCGAGACGGTCGGCAGCTTCCTCGTCGAGGCCATGGGCCCCGGCCCCGAGGAGGTCGCCGAGGTGCTCATCTACCCCTTTGACGGCAAGGAGAACCTGACGGTGCCCCGTCGCCGCGGCGCCGTCGAGGAGCCGGACCTGTCCGCCGAGGCCAAGAGCCAGTTTGACGGCTTCGTCTGGGCCGTGGTCAACAAGACGCGCATGCAGCGCCTCCGCGACCAGCGCTACGACGTCTCCCTGACCGCCACCAAGGACAACTCCAAGCTGCCCGAGTGGCTGACCGTCATGAGCGAGAGCGCCGAGGTCACCGACACCTTCCTGACCGCGGACCTCATCGCCGCCGTTGTGGCCCTCGGTGACAACTTCCAGTACCTCATCATCTCGGACCAGCCCATCGACAGCCCCACGACGCTCGACGAGACCACTCCCCGCAAGCGCCTGCACCTCAAGTACAGCCTGCCCTCCGACGGCAACTACGACGCCTACGTGCCGCTCTTTGAGTACCTCCTCCGCATGCCCGACCAGCTCGTCGCCCAGGCCCACTTCCGCCCCGAGGTGCTCAAGAAGATCCGCGGTGTCCGCGAGGCCAAGATCAACCAGATCAAGAAGGTCGCCGAGGAGGAGCGCGCCGAGGAGCGCGCCGCCGAGAAGGAAAAGACCAAGAAGGCCAAGCGCGACGCTGACCTCAAGGGCCTCGACGCCAAGGCGCAGAAGAAGTACCTCGAGAAGGAGCAGGCCAAGGAGCAGCGCAAGGCCCAGAAGAAGATGACTATGCGGTAAACGGTCTCTCTTTCAATCACGCTAGTATCCTGGATCGTTGATCCAGGGGCAGTATGCTTATACGGATGGGTGGCAAGGACGGTTTTGTGCTGGGTTCGGGGATATTAAAAGTTCATGTATTTGGGCTAGGGGCGAGTATCATGTATGAGACAGTGTACGACGATACAAGAATAAAAACCGAATAAATCAAGTGCTGTGTGTTTTCGTGAATGTTTTTGATTTCATATATACAAAGCTACACCATCTATTCATCGCCGGCCAGGATGTCGTTGACACGCTTGACCTTGTCCTCGGCGGTTTGCTTTTTATCCGTTCTGTTATACGTCAGTAAGGCGCGCGCTCAAATGCGGTTCCAATCAAATAAAAAAGAGCAAAGTATATCTCACCTTGATCCCACGCGCATGGAAGACTGCACGCGCAAGACGCCCCGATGATGCACGACGGTGTGCGCCTTGCCGATGACGGTCATGACCTCGTCCCACGCACCCTCGACGGTGGTGCCCGCAGAGTGCATCGTGTACTTGAGCCCGCTGGCCTTGAGCACGCGCTGCACCTCGGCGACCTCTTCGGCGACGGAGATTTTCCCAGTGCCGACCTGTTTCATGAGACGTAAAAGTGTTAACATCAATGATTCAGAAAGAACGCCCACGTTTCGTCGTGGTTGACGCTTGAGACCTGGTCGGGATGGGATGAGTGAGAAAACGAGCGCAAAACGTACGGGAATCAGGCAAAAGTCGGCATAGCAGGCCGCCGGAGTCTCAATCGAGGCATAGTCCATTTTTGACGAAGATTTCTATAGTGCACCGTATGGAATGGGAGAACTGACGACTGTCCAACGGTGGGAAGTTGAATGTGGGATGATTAGCCGTCAAGTTTCGACTGGTGGCGATTGATTTAGTCACAAAGGTGGAATCCCCACATTGACTTGCAAGTCAATAATGGGACGAAAGGACGACTGGTGTACGGAACTAGTACACGATACATGAATATAACAAATGTATAACAAATATGGAAAATAATTCAATGATGTATTTACTACAATAATTGAGACGCTTATATGTAAATTGTGGAACAATGATGTTGTGTTTTGATTCTATTCTATTCTACACTAACAAAAAACCAGAAATGCGAACCAACCAGTGGTGATACCAATACGCCGTGCCGAATGCTGCAAACAAAGAAAACATGAGACTGTGCAATGCTGTGCTGGTCACAAAAAACTAGTCCTTTTTAAGCCAAGAGGACCATGACAGCAGCCAATGAGATGAAAAGACCACCGCTGATGCCAGAGCTGATGGAGGCATCCGAGGACGACGAGCCAGGCTTGTCGGACACGGACTCTCGGCCGGTGATGTCGGTGAGACCGTTGACCTTGTCCACGGCCGCGATGGGATTCTCCACGTTCCAAAAGTCGACGAGCATAAAGTTGGGACGGGCGCCCCATTCCGACTTGCAGAGCTCGATGTGCTGGCCAAAGTTGCCGCGGGAGGTGGTTTCCGGGCTGTTGGTGACGTTGAGGGAGTCGCTGTCGGGCGTGAGGATGTCCCCAAACAGCCTCTGGTACTGAAAGTGGTTGACGAGGCTGAGGTAGTTCATGGAGAGGGCGGTGGTGGGCGACTTGTTGAGCTTGGCGGTGCCGGGGCGGTCGAGGGTGCAGTTGAAGCCGTTGGGGGCCGTCACCTCGTACGGCGTCTCGAACATGAAGTCGAACTCGGGCAGCAGGTAGGGGACGGCCTGGGAGTAGTCGAACTCGGTGGCGAAGGCGACGAGGCGGGTGCCCTTGTCAATCATGGACTGCAGCGTGGGCCAGTCGCCGGTGGCGGACGTCGCGGGCGGCTTGTANGCCGAGCTTGTCCAGGCCGGCGGAGGCGAAGGCCTCGCCGAGCGTCGCCGCGGAGGCCTTGTCCGAGTTGACGAGCAGCAGGGTGACGACGTCGTTTGTGTTGGCCTTCATCCAGTCGGCAATCAGGGAGAGCCAGTCCGCCAAGGGCCCGGCGTCGAGGAGGACGCAGTCGCTGTGGCACAGGTGGAGCGTGCCGTTCTTGTCGTGCACCTGCGCCTGGAGGAAGCGCACGCCGGCGTCGAGGGCGACGGTCGCATTCTTGAACTGGTTGCCGGCGACCGAGTTGCCGGTGCTCGCGTCCCGGAGAAAGGCGCTGTCGTGGGCGCCCATGTGGGTGATGTTGTTGTAGCGGCGCCCGCAGAGCGTCGGCGAGTTGTTGCACGGCTTCGAGGACGACGATGATGCGCCGCCGTTGGTGCTGGGCGCGGGCGTAGTCGCCGACGTGGTGGTGGTGGCAGCTTGCGGCACGGCGCCAACGGCCGTGGCAGCGGCGATGAAGCCGAGCAACGCTGTACGAAGTAGAGAAGGCATTTGTGTATAGAGAAAGATGTGAACTGTAAGGAAAAAAGAAACAAAAGAGAGAGAGAGAGAAAAGAGAAACTGGAAAGACTGAAGGTGAATCTCGATGGTGGAGCGAGCCTGTCATCCTTTGTACCAGGTGCCTGGCGCACTTGCGTGGCGATGGGCCAGGCGTTTTAGGCGGTGCAGGGTCCTGCAGAGGCGCTAAAAATGGACAACTGGGGCCCCTCAGGGCGAAACGGCGTCGTCGCATCTTTTGCACAGCCTTCCTCATGGAGCTCGGACACAATCTCAGCGCCAGCCTCGTTCTTTGGTATTTCTCGTGCATTGAAAGGTTCAAGTATTTGCAATTTTTCGGATAATTTCATTTTCCTTGAAGTTCTGACTGTTTTCGTATTTTTATATATTTCTTTATATTTATACATGGTGAAATAGTCCAGTCCGTGTTGTTTGCTTAACCCGTCCCAGCAACATGGGACAAGGGGAAAGGGGCCCTAACCTGCTCATGCCCCAGAATTCTGCCAGTGCAAATCAGTCAATAGAGGCGATAATCTCACTGGATGGGCAACGATGGACATTAATGCTCTCCCCTCGGTATCGAAACTTGGTGGAGGGCGTTTCGGATATGGCGGTCGTGAAATGCCAGCAGGCCGGCAAGCCAACCAGTCATCCAAACCACCTGGCCGGCCTAATGCGTGTGTCAAGACCCGGAAATAATACTTCAACACGTTCTATTGGCTCAATTCTGGATTACCGCTGCGATGATCGGATGTACAACATACACTGCCTGCTTACATACATTTTGCGCATAGGAGCCATCTTCTTTGGTTTTGCTGCGGCCATCTCACAGCCCACTGTTTCGAATGCTATTTTTGTTGCCCAGGTGGGCGTGGTGGCCTTGACGCGCGGCGCTGCTGTACCTCTCTTCGCCATGTCAGGCACACCTCACACTTTATCTCGTATTTACCAGAACCAGACTAGTCCGTCCAGGGTCTCCCGTTAACCAGGCACGGGAGAGTCGGAACAGTTTCTCGGCGGGTTTAATGATCTGTCAGGGGTGGTGGCAGTGTCAGATACTTGTGATGGATATGAACTTGAAAAATGAATAAAACAGTCGTATCGAATTAGGCCGTCGTGTTTCTTTGGCACTGCGGCGCCCGATCAATAAACAGGCGATGAGTTAAGGTGTAACTAGGCGAAAAGCCATAGCCGCCCTGATGGGCGTCACAGCCAATACGGGTTAGCTGCTGGCTGTCACTCACCACTGCCCTATCACGCCAACATCTGGTCTTGAATCGAGTGACTCACGAGTCAAAAGTCTCAAGATGCCAGTCATCGCGACGTGAATACATACACTGTATCAGCATTCAAAATCATGTCGAGCTACAGCACAGAGCAGCTCGCTCGCTACTTTTCGCTCATCGCGCTTCCCAACTGGAAGACGCTCCTCGGCCAAGATGTGCGTGGCTTCTTTGACCAGATGATCAAGTGCCAACTTGCACGCATCTCATACAACACACTGTCGCTGCACTATTCTACGGATAAATCAGGATCGCTGGACCCGGACGTGTTGTTTGACAAAATTGTGGATAGGGACCGTGGTGGTTACTGCTTCGAGCTCAATGTCTTTTTCCTGCAAGTGATTCGCAGCCTGGGCTTCGAGGCCATGGCTGTCGGGTGTCGGATGCGAGACCAGCGGTCGACAAGCGAGGGCCTGGATCGATGGCGAACTACGTATGTTTTACCATGTCGTTTCCCAGCCGTGGGAAACAAAGACGAATATTAACCAACACTGGATATCTGTAGGAGCCACATGGCCATTCTTGTGGTCATCCATGGCGAGCGATTCCTCGTGGACGTTGGCTGCGGTGTGCAAAGTCCCGTAACGCCGCTGTTGCTCTGGTCAGGGCAGACGGCGACTGGCTTGACGGACCAGGCGCTCAAGGTGGAATTCAAGAAGCTCGCGCCGACGGCCATGAGCAAGCCCGTCTGGATCTACTCGATGCGCTTCGGCGGCGAGGACAAGCCGTGGAGGGAAATGTACGCCTTTGCCGACACCGAGTTTCTGCCCTCAGATTTTGACGTGCTTAACTACTACACATTGCATGCGAGCCCATTTACACGCATCATCGTGGTGCAGAGCATCTTCTTCGACCGCATCACCGACGGCGCTTCGGGGACGCTGTCGCTAGTCAACGACCGCGTCATGCAGAACATACGGGGTCAAGACGAGGTGCTGGCGACGCTCAAGAACGAAGACGAGCGCGTGGAAGCGTTTGAGAAGCAATTTGGAATCAAACTATCGCAAGAGGAACTGGATGCCATGCAAGGATCTGCATATGCGCTGCCCTTACGAGCAATCGCCTGATCGTCGACGTAGATGTAATGGTATGCGATGTGGCTGCGTTGGAGTACGTATCAATGCAATGATAACTAAATCTAAAGCCGTGAATCGCAGGGGTGACCAAGTGCAGAAAGAGACAGCACGTAGGTAGAAGTTGCTTGACCTGTAATCTTGTGTCTGAGAGCTGACGCGAGGAATGGTGCCAAGCACCAAAGGTCTGGTCGAGGTCGGTGTTTGGTGCCTGAGGAACTCAAACGCATGGGAGCGATGGCGAGATGGGCAGATGGCGTGTGCGCACTGGCATCTTGCTAGCGCCCGCAGCTTCCTTGGATATTCCAGAGCTTTTGAGCTGTGCTTTCGACGGCCTTGTGCTCGACCGTGAAAGAGGCAGCCTATGAATTGGGCTGCTGTATTACCCCCTGAGCACAGTTTGGACGGTTCGAGCATGTACTGTAGTCCATTATCGGATTTTAGCCTTTTGGGGTGGTTTGCAGCGTGTTATGCGAGCGGTGCGGGCGGATGCAGTGGCTGTTTTGGGTCTAATTAAAATAAGTCCGGGGTGAAGCCACATTGCATAAAAGTTACGGGTAGACAAAGGTAGGGCGAGAGCACTGTCAATTTACAAAACGACACACAAGTAACTGGACGCAGGAGTGCGTCCATTGGCCGGCGACGAGCAGCCTGCACGTCTGTCTGGTGCAGCAGCAAAGAAGAGACGCAA
Source organism: Lecanicillium saksenae (assembly GCA_027627215.1). Classification (NCBI taxonomy): domain Eukaryota; kingdom Fungi; phylum Ascomycota; class Sordariomycetes; order Hypocreales; family Cordycipitaceae; genus Corniculantispora; species Corniculantispora saksenae. The sequence continues at coordinate 8,604 of JANAKD010000357.1, read as the reverse complement.
GCTCGCCCGATTCGCCGCGTGATATGTCTGACGGGGTGGGAAGACGCTGATGAGGCTGATGTGCAGGAGAGAAAAGGTGGCGCCCTGGGGCCTGAACTTGCAGCAAACGAGTTGGTGCATGAGGTCCTGCAGCGGTTCACGAGCGCAGAGAACGACGTCCGGCGAAACGTGCAGCAATTCACGGATCGCCGAGCTGGACTTGCTGCCAAAATCGGAGACTTGAGCGATGGCTTGAGAGGCCAGAAGAAAGTTTCTGCGTCACGCATACCAGATGACGATCGGGCCCTAGCGCGAGCTATGACGGGTTGGTTGGCGGCGGCCTGCAGGGGGGGAAGGTGCCGAACGGGAGGAAGCTGGTCAGGCAAGCTTGGATGGCGGTGTTTACTTTTCTTGGTGTTTCTTTGTTTCGAGCTTCTTTGAAGTAGTTTGAGTTGAAGATGACGCCACGCAGCCCAGAGGGCGACATTTGTGGTCGAGGGGGATGACATCCGCGGGCGCGAGGGCAGCTACTGAGAGGTACCTAGGTAGCTACCTAGCTGTTAGTGCAATGCTGTCATGGGAAAGGAGAGGGGAGGCCTTGACCGTTGCTGTGGTTAGCTTGGCCTGGGTCCGGCGTTCCATCCGCATGTTCCATCCACATGGGCAGGCTGGAAGAGCTTCGGGAGCGTGCGATTGGTAGGTCGCTAGGCCTGCATCCGGGTTCCTAGGAACAGCTGGGAGATGATTTGCTGGGAGTTGGGTGAAGTAAAAGTGCACGGCGGGCTTGAAAGCTGAATTATTTCTGGGGATTAGAGTGTAGAGGTGCAGTGCTGTGCAGCAGGGTAAATCTGGAGATGCGATGTTGAGATGATGCATGGTAAACATGAGTGACTTGAGTAATGCACCAAGCTGGCAGAGGGTAGCTTGTACCTAATCGATTGACTTGGGCATCCTGATTAGCCCGCTCAGCTGGCCCGTCCAGTAAACAGCCAACAATATGTGAAATGGAGCCTTTTCTCCCTCTGAAAGACAGCAAGGAGAGCAAAGAGAGCAAGGGGGGGAGCCACTGGGCATGGGGCGGGCGCACCAAGAAATGGCCCTAGAGGAAGAAAAAAATAAAAAGTGGAGCCGCGCTGCGCCAGAAGAGCAGTAGGCGGAACAAGCAAACGGGCTGGCCACAGCGTGAGCAAGAAGTATAAAAATACATCTTGTCACATATAGAGGCCCGGGCTGCCCCTCTACCCGACTTTTTCTGTTCCTCCGAGAGACGGACCTACAAGCCACACGCAGCCCAGCGCTACGCTACTTGCCAGGCACTTTGCTAGGCTAGCACACAGCACACTGTCGCAGCAGCAGCACCACCACCACCAAACGCGACCGCTGCCAGCTGCCAGCTGCCACCACACACTTCTTTTTTCGTCTTCTGCTTGCCAGCTGCCAACAGCTGCCAGCTGCGAGCACCGCCTACCCACCACCACCAACGTACCTCTACCGACTACCCGCATCCGCGACTTGTTCGTCATTGGCGCGCCGCGCGATCGGCCTGCATCTCCAAAACCACCACAACGCTTCTGCCTGCGTCCACGCAACATCACCAGGCTCAATTCATCGTCGCGCATTGTCGCATCGCATCGCCCATCTTTTATTTATCCATATATAATTGATCCACGCGAGATTCAGCCACCTCCGACATCATCAACACCACCACCAACAACAGCCTAACCAGCTGCCTCCCATGGTTCGTCTTTGAGCAGCCCTTCAATTCAAATATCTGTATACTATCCTGTGAGTCACATCCTCCACCCACTTGCACCAACCCATCGATGCACGCTTGCCTGTGAATGCGCAGCTTTTTTCGCCGTCGCATGCCTTGTAAACGTGACATGCACAGGTTCACGACTCTGCGCCACTTGCCGCCTGCTGCCTCATTCTTGCCCACGCTTCATTCTAGCTCAGCATCCTCGACGTTCCCACTAACCCCTCCTTTTCTCCTAGACACATCTGCGCCATGTTATAATTTCGTGCACCACTGCCATCAGCACACATACGCACTCTTAGACCATGGCCTCCAGATTAGATCGCCTCGTCACCATCCTGGAGACGGGTAGTACCCGCCTCATCCGCGATACTGCCGTCAACCAGCTGGCCGACTGGCAAAAACAGCACCCTGACGAACTGTTTAATCTGCTCTCTCGCGTTGTTCCCTACTTGCGCCACAAGGATTGGGAAACTAGATCCACTGCCGCAAAGGCAATTGGCAAAATTGTAGAGAATGCACCCCTCTACGATCCAAATGAAGACGACGGCGACACCGTCACACAAGAACCCAAAAAGGAAGAGCCTGCTGCTTCCACCGAAAATGGGCACGTCAAAAAGGAAGAAGACGATGCCACACTCAAGATCGATCTCAAAGCCGACGACCAGTTCAACCTCGACGCAATCAATGTCGAAGCCATTTTAAAATATGGCCGCGAGCTGCTGCGTGGCGGCGGCGTCGAATACAACCTTGCTGCCATGGACCCGGCCGACCGACTTGTACACCAGAAAAAGACCTTGCCTGGTCGCTTAGGCCTGCTCGGTCGCAAAGTCCAAGATGAAGAGCTCGCTCCCCCAGAGCCTGTCGGCGTGCCCCCGACACCAATCGAAGGTCCTACCAACGGTGGGCTTCCACGAAGCGACAGCGTCAGCCAGAGCCAGGGTGAAGATTCTCAGCTGAGCTCCAGACAGCTCAATGTCCTCAAGCGCAAGCGCAAGAGGGAGGCCATGAAGGCTTCACAGGGCAAGAGTGGTTTCGGCGATCTTTCTTTGCGGCGATCGACGACCGCCGGCTCAGAAGCCATGGTAGACGACACTGCCATGGCCGACCCCGACTTGAAAAAGAACGGCAAGATGAACGAATACTTCAATCTCGATCGACCCGCCGAGACGGATGAGGATACCAAGGTCGTCAGCGAATTCAAAGGCCCCATCATCCCTATCAAGAGCGAAATCGAGGCCGACGACGATATGCAGGGCGCCGAATGGCCTTACGATCGCCTGTGCGACTTCCTCAAGATTGATATTTTCGATCCCTCCTGGGAGACTCGTCACGGAGCCGCCATGGCTTTGCGCGAGGTGATTCGCGTCCACGGCGCTGGGGCTGGCAGAGGCCCCGCGAAATCGAGAGCCGAAAACGATGCCGCCAACAAGAAATGGCTTGACGACCTGGCTTGCCGCCTTTGCTTCGTCTTGATGCTTGATCGCTTCACAGATTATAGCTCCGATACCTCCGTCGCGCCCATCCGAGAAACGATTGGACAGACGCTTGGTTCGGTTCTTAAGCACGTCCCTGCCGACTCCGTCTATGATACCTACCGTATCCTGCATCGCATGGTGCTGCAAGAGGACCTCAAAATGGAGCGTCCCGTCTGGGCCGTCTGCCACGGTGGTATGGTTGGCCTGCGATACGTTGTCGCAGTAAGAAAAGACCTGCTGCTCCAGCACAACGACATGATCGACGGCGTCATTGCCGCGGTCATGAAGGGACTAGGTGATATGGACGACGATGTCCGTGCCGTCAGCGCCGCCACATTAATACCCATGGCCAAGGAATTTGTCATGATGCGACCTGCCGCGCTCGATGGTCTCACAAATATTGTCTGGGAGAGTCTGTCTAACCTCGGCGACGACCTCTCTGCCAGCACGGGACGTATTATGGATCTTTTAGCAACGCTCTGCGGCTTCCCAGAAGTCTTGGACGCTATGAAGGCTTCCGCCGAGAAGGACGAAGAGCGATCATTTACCTTGCTTGTCCCTCGCCTCTATCCATTCTTGCGTCACACCATCACCTCGGTCCGTCTCGCCGTTCTCAAGGCTCTGCTGACCTTTGCAAACCTTGCCGATGAATCTTCACAGGGCTGGCTCAACGGCAAGATCCTGCGACTCATTTTCCAAAACATTCTCGTCGAGCGAGACAAGGAAACTCTCAACACCTCGCTTGAGCTCTGGGCTGCTCTTGTCCATAACTTGGCCAAGAACCCCGACACTCTGGCAGACGAATTCGCCCCCAATATCGACGCTCTTATGGAACTGACGTTGCACCCTATTGGTGTATCCCGATACCCGATCCCCATGAACGCGACCCTCTTCCAGAAGCCTTCCGGTGGCACGTACACACTCCCTGCCACAGCCCAGAACGCTGCAGGTAGACTACCATCTCCCGAGGGAGCTGACCGGGCCCCCAAGCGCCGTCGCAAGTCGGGCAAGGCAGAAGAGCCCACTCCCACCAACATCGGCCACGATGTTGACGGCCATATGATGACCGGTGACGTTGATCTCGTTGGTATGGATGTGCTCGTCCGATCCAGGACATCAGCAGCCAAAGCCATGGGCCTCGTCATGTCTAAAGTGCCATCTGCCAAACTGGATGACTTTGATGCCCTGCTTGTTCCCGGCCTCTCTTCCGCCTTCGCCTCTACTCAGGTTACTGCCTGCCTCGTTATTGACGAGTTCTCCAAGGAGTGCAAGGTTGAAGAGGACATGACGAATCGCTACGCCGACCATTTGCAGCGCATCATCGAAAGTGACAGGCCCACCTTCTATCGGGATCTCGTCATTTACATGCAGCGTGTGCGCACTCAATGCCAGCAGTTGGTGCACATGTTCAGGGATCACGGCAAGGTCTCTCCCGGAAAGCTCCCCATACTACCTGTCGTCGTACAAGGAGAGGCGGAAGCAGGCCCTAGCGCCTTCTCTCTCATCACAGCAGACAAATGTGTTGGCGACGATTTCGACCGCCTCAAGAAGATCATGCCGCCTGGTCAGCGTCTGATTGCAAGCCAGCAGCTCTCCGATTCGCGCGACGTTGCGCAGACAGCCATCCAGGAGGCGAAGACCCTCAAAGACGGCCGTGATACCAGAATCAAGGCCGCCGCGGCATGTGCCCTGGTTGCCATGAAACAGCTGCCGAAGAAGCCCAGCCCGCTCATCAAAGGCATCATGGATTCTGTCAAGACCGAAGAGAACCAAATTCTACAATCTCGCGCTTCAGATACAATCGCCAGACTGGTTCAGCTCTTTGCTGACAAAGGTCGACGCGGCCCCGCCGACAAGGTTGTTGCTAACTTGGTCAAGTTCTCCTGCGTTGAGGTTGCCGAAACGCCAGAGTTCCCTGTTCATGCCGCAAAGAAGGATAATATCCTGTCGATGCAAAAGGAAGAGGACAGGGTCGACCACGCCGATGCCGCGAAATGGGCGCGAGAGGCCAAGGCTGCGCGTGTCACCAGAAGAGGTGCAAAAGAGGCTCTGGAGATTCTGGCCCGCATCTATGGTGCCGCCATTTTTGAGACTGTCCCCAGCCTGCGAAACTACATGGAGCAACCTCTGGTCAAGGCATTCTCGGGCGAGCTACCCGCCGAGGCCAAGAATCCCGAAGATACGTTTGGTCAAGAGATTGTCGACGCTTTGTCCGTTATCCGCACCATGGCGCCAACATTGCATAAGGATCTGCACGCCTTCATTCTAGAAATGATGCCTCTTGTTATCAAGGCCCTCCACTCGGAGCTTTCTGTCTTCCGCTACATGGCAGCCAAATGCATGGCTACCATATGCAGTGTCATGACGGTCGAAGGCATGACGGCCTTGGTCGAAAAGGTTCTCCCCTCAATTAACAACCCGCTCGACCTACATTTCCGCCAAGGTGCTATCGAGGCAATCTATCATCTTATTGCTGTCATGGGTGACTCCATCCTGCCCTACGTGATTTTCCTCATTGTGCCTGTCCTTGGTCGTATGAGTGATTCCGACAACGAGATTCGTCTGCTGGCGACCACTTCCTTTGCTACACTGGTCAAACTTGTGCCCCTCGAGGCCGGTATTCCTGACCCGCCCGGCCTCTCCCAGGAACTTCTCAAGGGACGTGACCGTGAGCGCACTTTCATCGCCCAGCTTTTGGATCCCAAAAAGGTTGAGCCGTTCGCTATTCCCGTCGCAATCAAGGCTGAGCTTCGATCTTACCAGCAGGAGGGTGTTAACTGGCTTCACTTTCTCAACAAGTATCATCTTCACGGTATTCTGTGTGATGACATGGGTCTGGGTAAGACTCTGCAAACACTTTGCATTGTTGCCAGTGATCATCACCAACGCCAGGAGGAGTTCGCCAAAACTCAAGCCCCTGATGTCCGTCGCCTGCCGTCTCTGATTGTTTGCCCGCCGACACTATCGGGCCACTGGCAGCAGGAGATCAAGACATATGCCCCGTTCCTGAGCGTTACCGCCTACGTCGGCCCGCCGGCTGAGCGTAAGCTGCTGAAAAACAAACTCGGCGATACGGACATTGTTATTACCTCATATGATGTCTGCCGCAACGACTCGGAAATTCTAGAAAAGCACAGCTGGAACTACGTTGTACTCGACGAAGGCCATCTGATCAAGAACCCCAAAGCCAAGATCAGCCAGGCCGTGAAGAGACTTGCGAGCAACCACCGTCTCATTCTTACCGGAACACCAATTCAGAACAACGTGCTCGAGCTCTGGTCCCTCTTTGACTTCCTGATGCCCGGTTTCCTCGGTACCGAGAAGGTATTCCTGGACCGCTTCGCCAAGCCCATTGCCGCGAGTCGTTTCAGCAAGGCATCTTCCAAGGAGCAGGAAGCGGGTGCGCTAGCTATTGAGGCTCTCCACAAGCAGGTACTCCCATTCCTTCTCCGTCGCTTGAAGGAGGAGGTTCTGAACGACTTGCCACCCAAGATTCTGCAAAATTACTACTGTGACCTCAGCGACCTCCAGCGGAAACTGTTTGACGATTTCAACAGGAAGCAGGGCAAGAAGCTGCAAGCTGAAGCTGGCAGAGAGGATAAAGAGTCGAAGCAACATATCTTCCAGGCTCTTCAGTACATGCGCAAACTTTGCAACTCGCCCGCGATGGTTATGAAGCCTGGCGTACCCATGTTTGATGAGACGCAGAAGATTCTGTCCAAGCAGGGCACATCTATTGATGACGTTGTTCACGCGCCCAAGCTCGGGGCCCTACGTGACCTGCTTGTTGACTGCGGCATTGGTGGAGATGACGGAGATGCCAACGATCCTCTGTACCAGCCCATCAAGCCCCATCGTGCACTCATCTTCTGCCAAATGAAGGAGATGCTTGACATGGTGCAAAACAAGGTTCTCAAGGAAATGCTGCCGACCGTATCCCATCTTCGCCTGGATGGATCAATCGAAGCCAACAAGCGACAGGACATTGTCAACAAGTTCAACAGTGATCCTTCATACGATGTTCTGCTCTTGACCACCAGCGTTGGTGGTCTGGGTCTTAACCTTACTGGTGCCGATACGGTCATCTTTGTCGAACACGACTGGAACCCGCAGAAAGATCTTCAGGCTATGGACCGCGCGCACAGAATCGGTCAGAAGAAGGTGGTCAACGTGTATCGCCTGATCACCAGAGGCACGCTGGAAGAGAAGATTCTCAACCTTCAACGATTCAAGATTGATGTGGCATCAACAGTCGTCAATCAGCAGAACGCAGGCCTAGGAACTATGGATACAGATCAGATTCTTGATCTATTTAATGTGGGTGATACAGGACCAAGCCTGATATCAGACAAGCCCCAAAACAACTTGGAAGGCAGAGAAGAAGATATGGTGGATATCGAGACTGGTGATGTCTTGCGCCAGCCAGGCAAGAAGGCCTGGCTGGATGACCTGGAGGAACTCTGGGATGATAAGCAGTACGAAGAGAGCTTTGACCTGGATGGTTTTATGAAGACAATGTCATGATCACGGCCACGGGTAATGCTATTCATTCTTGTGGTATAGATTTGCTTGTTCTCTGGATACACAGAATTATCATCATCTCATTCAAGGATAGCTTTTTGCTTGGGGTTGGTTAGCTAGTTACATGGTTATTTGGGCGGCATCCGGCGTTTGGTTGCATTTTTCTGTTTCACTACTTCTGTACAGTAGATCATTAGCGACTGCGTGGAAAATACCATTTTGTCGAGACTCTGATGAGTCTTTTTCTCTTCAATCTATTAGACCTTGATGACTTGTGTGAATAAATGTATATACCATGGAGTAACAACATGGAGCAACAACATGGAAATATTGGTATGAGCATTCCGCTTCATGAATTTACCATGTTGATACCAGCTTGAATGCCGTAACGTTTGTTAGTAGATCGGGGCTAGTGGTGCGTGCCGTCCAACTACCCCACCATGGCATACTAGAACCTTCAAGAAGTTGGAGGGGCAAAACAGAGCTTCAACAAGCTGCCTGCATCCGCGCTCGTCCATGATCAGCTCTACAATACACTTGACAAGTACGAGCAGCAGAAAACCATAGTCGCCCATCATGCCTGTCGACTATAGCAAATGGGTATGTGCAGACGATAATCACTGGCCGCGGTCACGAGCTCCCGCCATGCCATGGGCCTAACGAGCTCTGCTAACCAACGATGGCACAACAGGACGCGCTGGAGCTCAGCGACGACTCGGACATTGAGGTCCATCCCAACGTCGACAAGAAATCCTTCATCCGAGCGAAACAGAACCAGATCCACCAGGAGCGACAGCAGCGCAAGAAGCGCATGGAGGCGCTCAAGTACGAAATCGCCCTGCACGAGGCGCTCCTCAAGCGCATTTCGGC
>JANAKD010000356.1:0-21704 GCA_027627215.1 Lecanicillium saksenae | reverse complement strand
CCGCTGTACTGGCTGCGCACGCTGAGACCCTCTGCTTCGGCGCGGCTCATGAGTGCTCGCAGCGTCGTGAGCTGCGTCTCGAGCTGGCTCTGCGTAGTCTCGCCCTCTCGTTCAGCACAAGGGGTTAGCCCCAGGCTTGGCTCTCCATCCCGCAGCAGCGATAGGAACCGCTCAATCGCCGCCGCCAGCTCACTCATGCTCATACGCCTCACGCTAGCCACCATGTTCGAGTGCTCCGACATGGCCACACCCTCGCCCATGGCGTCAACGTAGGCCCGCGAGAATGCTCCGTGCTGCGCGCCGGCAGCCTCTAGCATAAGCAGGCTCCGTAGTCGCTCGTCCATCCACGCCTCGCGCTCCGAAGCGCTGGTGTACACTCGGGCGACCAGGTAGGCATCATCCTCTAAAAGACACCGGGCGTGCTGCAGGTTTTCAGAGGCGCCAGAGTCAATGGCAATCTCCACATGCTTCCGGAAAGAGGGTGTGTTGCGTATGGCTTCCAAATGCTCCGGCTGTATCAGCTTCTCCCCAGCCTCCAGATGTGCCAGCACACTGAGTGGGTTAGCAAAAAAGTGACACATGTATGCATACTAAAAATAATATTAGCCGGACATGTGCACAACGGCATGTCACAAGAAAATACGAGTCTCACCTTGAGTGAGCTGATAAAAGATTGGATGCCAGCCACCTGGTCTCGTTGGCGATCCAGCATCCATCGCAGCAAGGGCGCTCCTAACCGCAGCGGAACATCACTCGCAGCCACCGCACCCTTGAACACCGATTCCAAGATGGTATCCGTCTGCACGTCGTCAAATTGGCCTCCATAAATTTGGCGACATGCAGATTTTAGCAAGCGGGCTTGAAGCAGTTCCACTGACGTGGCAACGCCAAAGAGGAGTGTAAATGGTATGCGCGGACGCCACGAGCTGCCATTGTCAGTAATATCCGTCGGAAGTGCGCCCAGCCTCCATACCTCAATAGTGTAATCAAATCCGATAGCAGACTGCTATCGAATCCCTCGCTATCCTGAAATGCAACAAATATCTGGTCGCAATTCTGTGTCTGGACGTAGGCGTACAGAGCTTCCAAGTCGTAGTCCAGATATCGTTTACCCTGCCCAGTTAGCCAAGAACAATCGCAAAGGAAAAATACAACATACATCACTTTCTTTCTCTCCTGTTTCATCTCCTTCCTCATCATTGTCCGTCGCTTTAGACGTGCTTGTGCGAATGATGCGCTTCAGCACCGCCTTCAGCGACCCAGCCTCGGCCGACCGAAGTCTCACGAAGCGACTGGACCCTAGCTGCAACGTTTCAGACAGCTGTTCAAACAGCAGGTCTTGTGACGCAATATTCGTTCCCGTTACTATAAAGGCCGCGGGAATTTTTTCAAAGCTACCAAAGCGAAGAAATGTTAGCCGCACGCCTTGTCTCTCGCCCAGCCTCCCCGGTGGCAGGGAAGTGCGTCATGCAACGGCGTCCTCCGAAATGGACAATACCCGAGACTTTGGATGAGGGCAACAATGGATGCAAGGGAATTAGGTGTCTCGCTTACCATTCAGCCTTTGCCTGCCGAACAAAGGCTGATACCTGCTCCAGCGTGGCCGAGTTCGAGTCTCGCAAAATGCCCTACCAGCCTTGTCAGCCCAGTTACTCTGCTAATTCAACAAGCCAGACTCAATTCGTAGGACCATTTTTGGAGAAGCCATACCTGTATCCTAGTATTCACCTTGGTCCAGCTCTCTTCATACAGTCGATACCTCTCCTGCACGCACGCAGCGCTCTCGGTGCCATTCAGGAGCGGGACAAACAGCGATGAGCCCAGGCTCTCCAAAGACGAGCCATCGTTGGGTCCCTTCCCCTTTGCGCCCTTCTTGGAAACACGCCGTTTTTTTGCTGGCCGGGCTGCCGCCGCACTGTCTTCAGGGCTGAATATGTAGGCAACCTAGAGCGTGGTTAGGAGCTGTTCCATCACGCGACTCGGCGCTCGGCGATAGACATGGCAGGAGTGAAATACCTGATGATCTTCTTGGCTGAATATGCCGTTCGTTTTGTCATCTTCCCCGGCCATTGTGGTCGGATTGTCAATGCTGAATCTCGAGCGATGAACTGTCAAACACGCGACTGTGGACGCGTTGAGTCGACAGTGCTCCACACTGTATTCACACCGTGTACGCACAGATAGACCTGGGGGCAACCCGAATATTGAGCAATCACTGGTAAATGGACTTCAATGTCGATTTAGCTGCTTTTTAATTAGTTTCTTTTTCATATTTGTCTTGTATTCTCTATTCTCTCTATTTTTTTTATTATCCTTATTATCCTTATTTTTCTTATTTCTTTTTTGTTTTTCTTAATTTTCCAATCTTCTTTCTCACCGTTGACAGACAACACCCAACTCCTCTAGGCCTGCTCACTACCCTTGCACCTGAACATGAACATTCACAACACTTGAAGTCCAATACCATGAAATTATCAATCGTGATTGTAGCTATGTCGGTTTTAGTTTATCCTCACATTGTAAGCATAAAGATTGAATACAACACGTTAACCAGTATACCCCAAGCGCTGCTCTTATGTCAAGTAGCTCGCCACAACAACCATCCGTTTTCGCCCTACTGTCTTGACGCTTTTTAGCCTATCAAGCTCTTCAATCCCTCCCCTTCCATTGAGAATAGCCTCGTTTCACGCTTGCAACGTCCGAGACTTGCTTCATTGCCGAAATAAAGAGCTCCATTTGCGATATATCATACATCGAACCCGCCAGCCCCTTTAACCCTGAACAAAACGCAAAGAAATCAGAAAATAGCAACATGAAGCCAAAAAATTTGCTTGTGCGCCGAAATAAGGAAGACAAAAGAAATAGCATTTTTGTTGAAACCCCCTTCTCGTTTACTCAGCAGCTTCAGCGACCTAGCCAATGTTAGTTACGCGAAAGCGCCTCAAATTGTGACTCGCTACTCACTGCCTCGGGGGCCTTCTCTTCGGCCTTGGGCGCGGAAGTCTCCTTACCTTCTCCAGCGGGCTTTTCCGAGGAAGCCTTGGATTCGGTACCGTTCGCTCCCTTCTTCCCAGATCCATTGACACCATTAGTGTTGCCAGCTGGAGCGGCCGCCGCAGCGCTAGCGAGAAGCGTGTTCCACTTGTCCAACAGACCCTGTGACCTCTTCTTGAAGTTGAACTCCTCTTCGCGAGGGATGGTATCGATCTTGAGGATGGCCTTGAGGACCTTATTGATCTTTGTTTCGCGAATAATGGAAGCCTCAAGATCCGGGTACTTCTCCAGCGCAGCCAGGTATTCCGCCATGTTCTTCATGTCAGTCTCAACGGGGGCAGCGTCCTTGGATAAAAGTCCCTTTTGGAGCTTATGACGCAGGAAGAAAACCTCCTTCTGTAAAAACGGGTCAGTAAACGTCCACCAAAGCAACAGAGTCCACGTACAGCCTTGCGCTCGCGCTTCTCTTCAGGAGTCATCTCAAGCTCCTGAACTTTCTTGGCGTCCTTGGCCTTCTTATCAGACTTGGGCTTGTTGGCAGATTCGGCTGCCTTGCTCGGTGTTCCGTTGGCCTTGGGTGTCGAAGACGTGTTAAGCTTGATCTTGGGCTTCTTGACCGAATCCGAGCGCTGAGGTGTCTAGACTGGGTTTAGCATTAATCATCATCGTATAGTCAAGATACTTACGCTTGTCTCGTCTTCAGCCTTGCGTTTCTTCGATTTGGGCTTGGCAGAGTCAACATCGGCCATGTCGGCATCGTCATCATCGCCCTTGCTCTTCTTGCCCTTCTTTGGTGTAGCAGCCTTGGCAGCAGCAGCTTCCCGCTTGGCGGCGGCAGCTGCCTCAATGGCCTCTTGTTGAGCAATCAGTTCTTCCTCGAACTTGTTGAGAACATCCTTGTAATGGTCGACCGGGTGCTGCTCGACAGCAAGCTGGAAGGCAGAGCGGAGGTCCTTGCGCATCTTGTCGTTGATAGAGTTGCTGGCCTTCTCCGACGTAAGCTCGGTCAGGGTAGAGTTGCCGGCCCAGCCACTGCATCTATTAGTATACATGAACCTCAGTGCTGCGCGAAATCAACTCACAATTCGTTGGTGAAGAGATACATGACAGGGAAGGTCCTGTCGTTGACTCGCTTGCCGCCATCGGCGTAGGCCTCAGAATAGGTGCCGTCAGACTTGGCTGCGGAGACGGGGCGAGAGCTGGTAAGAGCTGGGGGTAGCATGCTCTCGTCGCAAATGATGACAGGCCACGGGGGAAATCCCTTGAGCTTCACAAGGAAGTGGTCACCAGGTTTGGCATCGGCGTGCGACAGACGCGCCTTGGAGCCCTTTCTGCTCAAGCCTCCGCCGACAGACTTGCGGCGATTATTCTTCTTCGAGCTGGGCGTCTCGGTCGCGGCGGCGGCCGGTGCAGCCTCAGCTTCCTTCATCTCGACGTCGCCGTCTGCGGCGTTCTCTGTCTTGGTCGCATCTGTGTCAACACCGTTAGTATGAGTTGGGGATAAGGGCGCGTCTGATGAGCGACGAGCCGGCGCTGACGCCTCATTGGGTGGCGTCATCCATTTTGCAACAGGATGCGCTCATTCGGCGCAAACCCGCCCGCTCAATGGCAGCAAAACTCACCTCCCGACTTCTCCGATTCCTCCTTGGGAGCTTCCGCAGCAGGCTTCGCATCAGTCGCCTCGCCAACAGCGGGCGCGGCAACGTTTTTCAGCGGCGGCCGTTTGCTCGGTGGCGGCCGGCGCAGCGGCCTCGGGCTTCGTGGCGGTAGTATCAGCCATTGCAGAGATATTCGTCCCGGGACGTGCAATTGACAAGTATCTGATGGTGGTCGCGACGACGAAAGAACAAATCGCGATGGGGGGGTTGTCAGGTCAGCAGCAGTGAAGCTTGACCAGGGTGCGTGCAGAGACGGGATAAAGAGTTCCGACGCGTGGGAGCGCGCGTGGCTTGGTCCAATGGCAGTCGCAAAGCGTGTTGCGCGATGGAACAGAGGTTGTGCGGGATGAAATGCGCAGCCTTGCAAACTTGAAGCTTCACCCTTGTTGTGGTAGGATGTGGGTAGTCGGAGGCAAGGAAACGGCTGGTCTGGCTGGCAGATGGGATGGCCAGAACAAGCACCTCTCACGTCACAGCATACCCATCACGTGACGCTATGTGTGGGAGGTGACCGAGACCGAGAGGTTGGTGAGGATGAGAGTCAAGGGGGCGCTTCAGCCATGTGCAGCCCCAAAATACTAGTCAGCCTTGGCTGTGGGCACAGAAAACGCGTCTTTAATATTGGGGAATCAAATCTCTCGAATTGGCGTCGGCGACATATGAAAACAACACTGTACACACTGTATCGACGATACTGGGTCGTGGTGGTTTGGGCAGCGTACCGTTTATTGGTACCCAGCCACTTACAAGTGCGTCAAAAAGGAATCCTATTTTGAAAATGACTACCGTAAAACCAAATATTGCATGTTTTCCACCCCGTAGCTTACTATAATGTACATTTCCGATATATTTCAGCTCTTTTACTCTTCGTCGTCTTCTTCTTCGTCCGAGTCGACATCCATGCCCTCAGCGGCAGTGATGGAAAACTCGCGTTCCTGGTCAACACCAACGTAGCTGTCGCTCATGAGCAGCAGCTTCAACTTATGGTCACCGGGCGTAGGCACCGTGTATTCGAGGCGCACATTCAGCTCGCGGCCAATCGTGACTCGCTTGATAGCAAGCAGGCTGTTCGTCTTGTCATCGCCAACAACCAGCCACCAGTTCTCCATCTTCTTCGTAGGATAGAACGGCGCGTGCACCGTAGAATCGTGTTCATCATCCTCCTCGAGGTTGCGAGCAATCTTGACGTTGAGGTACGCGGGTTCGCCCGCGCGAATCTCATCCTCCTCCAGGACCTCGTGCTCGAGCTCAATGTCAGGATAGTTGTCGTTGGTGAAGTTGGCAGCCTCACCAAGCTGCTTCTGAGACAAGCCGAGTCGCTTGATGAGGTTCTTGTAGTCGGGATTTTCTTCGGGGTTCATGGCTTCCATGAAATCAAAGATATCCTTAATGTCAAACTCGTTGGCGACCTTGACGACGTCGGGACCAAAATGAGGAATCTGCTTCAGAGGGCTGTCACGATCCCACATGGCTTGGACAACCATCTGTGACATTTCCATGGCATTCATGGTGTTCAAGTGGCCATCGGATGACAGAATATCAACAATGGCACTAAGCAGGCTGAGAACACGAGACAAGATAACCTCCTGATCCTTTGCCAGATCAATGGGCAACTGCATTCGCGAGAAGTGAGCTTGAAGAAGAACAAAAGTCTTGAAGTGAGGGGTATCAAAGGTAGGCTGGGCCATCTTGACGGGGATGCGGTCATAGATGCGGCGGAGCAGACCATCCTCGTGGCGCCGGACTTGAATAGACTCAAATTCGGTCGCAGATGTGACAATTTCGAGGATACCCTTGAGCTTCGTTCGCGCCGACAAGGAGAGCAGGAACGTCTGCATGGTGATATATGAGATATTATAGTAGGCACCAATCATGGCAGCGTTCTGCGGCGATACAGAGCCATCCTCGTCATCGAAATCGATAATCTTGGACTCGTCAAGTTCACGCAGAGTCGTCTCAACGAGGTCGGACATGAAGTTGCTCAGTCCCTCATGAGTGGTGCTGGTGAGACCGTAGTAGCTGGGGTTAGCCAGCAGACGGCGATAAAAGTAGGTAAACGTCGTCCAGTTGATGGCATCCTCACCAGATTCGATCATCTTGGTGCTGATTTCCGTCACGAAGGCGTCGTGGAGGTAGTTTTGCAGGTGCGACTCCACCGGGAGAGCTTCACTGAGGAACTTCTTGTAGTAGTCTCGCTTCACCTGAGGCAGCATGAGAACACCGCGGCCGCGGCCATCTTTGGACGGGCGCAGAGCCTTGCCGAACATTTGCAAGACTTCACTGAGAGGATAGTCGACGTATCGGTGCTCGCGGCCCTCGAAGTACTGTGTGCCCATGACGATGACAAGGTGAGCAGTGCTGGTCAGCTCCCAGCACACCTCGCGAGAGGCAACCAGAACTTGGATGGCGCCGTTGTCGAAGAGATGCTTGACAATGCGCTTGTCACTCTGGCTGAGAGCTTCGTGGTAGTAGCCAATACCGTGAGAGAGAGCCTCCGCGAGGGCCTCTTCGTGGATACGATCCAGTAGGGGCTTCATTTGTTCAGCATCGACATGCAGGAATCGGTCCTCATCCTCATCTGTGACGCAAGCCGCGAGCAAATCACGCGCGGTGTTTCGCGTTTGCTTTCTGTTGGGAACGAAGATCATGGCGGGCTTGTCTGCTGACATTTGCGTGATGGCATTGTATGTAGGCTTGGCCATGGCGAGCATGAGCGAGGGAAAGTGAGGGTTGGAGAAGGCTTGAATGTGCAGCTCGAGGGGGACAGGTCGGACATGAGGGCTAAAGTTATAAATATCGTGCTTCTTGGCATCAATCCACTCACCAATGTCACGGGCATTGGCGAGAGAGACGCTCAAGGCAACGATTCTGAGCGGCAGCTCAGTCTGTGTTCTGATGTAGTGCATGCGAGACACGATAATCTCGTAGACATAGCCTTGAGAGCCACCCAGCAGGTGAATGTCGTCCGCAATGAAGAGCTGGACGTTTTGCACATTTTTGCGGCGCTTCCACTGGCGTGAAAGAACATCCCATTGAGTAGGGGTGGCAAGGATTAGGTCACCCTGCTCAAGCATTTTCAGATCAGTGGCAGTCTCTCCCGTAAGCTTGACGATTTCCTTGCCACCAGCCAGGTGACCCAGGCGCTTCTGCCAGTCTTGCAGACGAGCGTCAACAAGCTCTTGGAATGGAGCAATGTAAACAGCCCTGCCAGTGTCTTCCTGAGCCCAGTGACGAAGCAGGGCAAACTCTGCACAGACAGTCTTGCCGCTGCCGGTCGGAGCGCCAACAAAAACGTTTTGGTCTGTCTTGTACAGCGAATTGAAGACTTGGGTCTGGATCTTGTTGAACTGCTTCCACTCAGGGTACAGCTTAATGTAGCTGGGGTTCTTGAGCGCAGAAACAGGCAGGGGCTGGAGGTCAAGGAGCTCGGTGTGGGGAGGGAACTTCTCAGGGAGGATCAGCTTCTGGAACGACACAGGGATGCGGGTCTCAGAGTGCATCCAGCGATCAGAAATAACCGAAATGAAATAGTTCGGTGGCATGGGGTCGGTGATTGGCACAGTGAAATCGACAATGTGCTCATTCGACTCGGAGATGGCGTAGTCCTTGCGCAGGAGGAAGGTGTCGTGGAAGAGAATATCTTCACCGTCGCAGTCCTCAACGAAGATCCAGAAGCTCTCAGCGCCACTGTGCACCGTATCGTCCCACTCAAAATTGGGAGTGATGGCGAGCTCAACCTTGAGCATCGATCTGGTCATAGGTTGAACCTGGGCCTGAACGTCGACGCGAGGGAACTTGGCGACGAAGTTGCAGACAGTGCGACCAGCACGGGGCATGCCAAGCAGCTCGCCCATGCGGGGAGGGTCAAGGTCAAAATAATTGTCCCAAGCGACATCGATGCGTTCAGCTTTCTGGACAACGTCACGGGGGCAGGTAGGGAACTGGCGGAGGGGAGTCATAGTAGGCCACATTCTCTTCTCGGCCATCTTGCAGAGGTCGAGTGCAGTCTTGGCAACCGAAGCCCAGCCCTTCTTCAGAGCGATTTCAAAAACGGCTCGCAGGATACGGCCAGCGCTTTGGGTGATGTAGACCATATCAGCCATGAGAGCCAGGCCGTCGAGCGAGAGGCGGGAAATGTATGCTTGGAGGAGGACGTTGATCTTGCAATGAGGTTCTTCGATGCTCTCCTTGACGGGAATGGGCACACGTCCGAGTAGCTTGGCAAGCTCCAGCTTCTCATCCTGTCGCACTGGGATGTACTTGAACTCAGCAGACAGCGAGAAGACGCGGAACAGCTCAATGGTGGTGATTGAAGGCTGGATGAGGTTGTTGTAGGTTTCCATAGAGTTGGCTGTGATGTAGTAGTGCGAGGCGATGCGGCCAAGCTCAGTTGACTGGAAACGCCCAGTCTTCTCGTCGTACTTGACTAGGTTTGTCTTCTTGAGCACCATGGCTGCGGCATGGATAAGGTCGACACGTTTCTGCTCGAGGGCCACATCGTCTTCGTATTCTGCGCCAACCTGATACAGGCCAGGCGATCGCAGCATACGAACAAAGAGGTAAGTGTATCCGAGCCACTCAACACCCTCATCACGCGTTCTCACATTGCCCAGCACAACTTCTGCGTTGAGGTTGTCAACCAGTTTGCTCACAAACTGACTCTCAATGGGTAGTTGCTGGTTGAGAAGAGAGAGGTAGTATTGGATCTCAGTCTGCGTAGTAATGATGATGCCTTCACCGTACGTGTCGAATTGAGGTCGACCAGCACGACCAAGCATCTGCAGCACATCCTGAGGGCTCAGCTCAACCCAAGTACCCTTTTCAGGCGAGTACACCTGAGTGCCCTTGATGATAACAGTATGGGCGGGCAAGTTGACACCCCAAGCCAGGGTGGCTGTACAGACTAGAACCTGAATAGCACCTCGGGCGAAGAGATCTTCGACATCAGTTCTGTCAATACGGTTCATACCAGCATGATGGATACCGAAACCGTGAGGCAGAAGATCCTTCAGATCCTTGTCCGTCGCTTGGCCAGCAGCTTCCTGAAGAACCTCACGGCTACCAGCATCGTGACGCAGAATCTGGTTGATGGTTTCCATCTCCAAAGCCTTGTCTCTGATGTAGCGAGCCGTCTTGGCCGTTTCCTTTCTCGAGTGCACAAAAATGAGCATCTGGTTTCTGTTTTGGCCAACATGCTCCAGAACCTTGTTGTATGTGACGTCGTTCATCGTCTTAAGTTGCTTAATAGCCTTGCGATCTGTCACGCCAATGAACTCCTGACGAAGAGGGCAAGGTCGGAAGGATCCGTCAAAGTGGAACAGTCCGGAGTCAACATCGACCCGCAGGAAGCTGGCGACATCGCGGTAGTTGGGAAGGGTGGCAGAGAGACCAACTAGACGAACTGGCTCGCCAGTCTGTTCAGTCTTACGGATGGTTCTGCTGACAATGCTCTCCAGAACGGGACCGCGGTCGTCGTGAAGCAAGTGAATTTCGTCAATAATGACGAGACGCACCAGATTCGTGTAGGAAAGATCATTGGCCTTTCTTGTGATGACGTCCCACTTCTCGGGTGTTGTGACAATGATTTGTGTCTCGGCAATCTGTGCCTTGGTGAGCTGACGATCACCAGTCAACTCGGAGACGCGGATGCCATAAGGCTCCAGACGCTTGCCAAAGTTGCCGACTTGTTCTTGGACAAGGGCCTTCAGGGGTGCAATGTACACAATCTTGAAAGCATCAAGATCAATGTCGCCGGTCTCGGGGTTTCTGTTTTTGCCAATCTCGCGGAGAATGGTCAACATGGCAACGTTGGTCTTGCCGGAACCTGTGGGCGCGCAGATGAGCATGTTGCCGTCGTCGCCAAAGGCCGTAGGGAAACACTTGGATTGGATTTTGTTGAGAGCCTTGGTGGTGCCAAAGGGGCCGCGCGACCACTCTGGCATGTCGGCGATGGGAATTGAGACATCATCGGGCTCGTTGCGCTTCTTGGGAGGTGGCACATGGATTTCTTCGTAGCCCTTGAAAGAGCGCTTGGTAGAGCCCTCGGGCAGTCGGACCTTGGGGTTGGTCATCAGGTGGTTTCCTTGGTCGAAGACGAGATTGTCGAGATTGATGAGTTTTCTGGGCTGGAGACCGCCAACCAGACGACCCTCAGTGGCCTCTTCCTTCTGGGCATTTTCCGTGAATGATGCAGGCACATCAATATCCATCTTCATGCCTTTGCGCTCTCCATCACCGCTAGTCTTGCCGTGGAGCTCGTTCAGGATGCGCTGAAGACCTTCCGAGGCAATCTCGCGCTCAACCTGCTCGCGGGCTGCAGCAGTCTCGGCTCTGGCCAGCTTGGTAAGCCAAAAGACCTTTTCTCTGTTCTCTACCAGCTTCTGAACCAGCTCGTGGTGCTCGAAATCGAACAGCTCCATCAAGTCGTTTTCGATTTCTCGTAGAGCCTTTTCTTCTCCACCAGCCTCGTCCGGCTCTCCGGACAGGATACGAAGAGCTTCCTTTGTTTTATCAGTCTGCTCGTGAGCGTCGGGGTAGAAGGCACCGATTTCTCTTTGAAGCCAGAAAGCATCGATATCTCGGGCGGGAACGGCGCCTTTCTCGGTCTGTTCGGCCTTGCTGCCGGACTGGCCAGCGTCGAGTACCATTTCGTCGTCATCGTCTTTGGCCGCGGTGTCGGGCTTGGGTGTTCCGTCCTCATCGGCATCCCCATCCTCATCTTCGCTATCAGATGATTCGTCGCGGACTTCGGGAACAAGCTCGTCTTCGTCTTCATCATCAAAATCGACTGCAACACCTTGACGCTCGTCGATTTCAGCGTCGCCAGTACCGTCGCCCATATTAACGTCTTCGTCGTCATCTTGGGCATCGTAGTCTGTGATCTTCTTGCCAAGGTTCACCAATTCGTTGAACTGTTTGGGGTTCAGCGTCGCGCCGAGGATATCATCGATCTCCTTCTTCTTGTCGAGGTCCTTGAGATCGTCGTCCTTCAGATATTCCAGGACGGCATCGGCCGCGCTTCGAACAACTTCGTGGGGTACATCTCCGAGTGTCGTCGCGACGAGTGTAAGTATTAAATCAAACGTAGCGCGGGTGGCTAGGGTTCGAGGTCGGTAGGTGATGCCCTCGACCAAGGGCTCATTTGCGCCGAGGACACCGGTGCCGCGGTTGGCGCTTTCGGCCTTTCGCTTTTGCTGTTCGCGCAGAAGGACATCTTGTCCTTCTTTGATGCTACCTCTTTGGATATCTTGCAGTCCTGACTGCTTCTTCTGCTTGGGAGCTTCGTCGCGAGCGACTCGGGCACCCATGTCACGGATGCTCAGGCGTCCCGCAAGGGACTCTGGGTCACCGGTAGCCTCGTCATTTCGTCGTGAAACGAAACGACGGTCCGCCTGGAGTACCAGGTTGGACATGGCCGAGTATTTGTATTGGGAGACATCGCGAGGGTCCGACATGATGGCGGTTGTTGTCGAAGCTCGGTGCAGGGAGGGAGAACGTCGATGTGCTCGACGGCGGCTCGCGGAGCTTTACCGCTAATATACCATGCGCTGCTGCCCAGGTATCTTGTCTGCGATGCGTCTCAGGGCAGAGGGGATTCAGGCAGCGCGTCAATGCTGGAAAAATGAAAAGTAGTTGTTTAGCAGCTTGAAGGTGTCGCGCCGATAAATTTCAGATCCAGCCTCCAGGCAGAGTCGCGCTAGTGTTACAACGGGTATAGCGCGGCAAGCGGATGGAGGGGCCAGCAGAATAATAAGGACTTTGAACAGGCGTAGATGACAAAATTAATGTGCAGAAAAATAAGAAAAACTTGGAGATAATGCTGTGAATATAAAGGTCATTTCTCTTTCTGTTTTGGCAAGTTTGTGGAGTTTGTGAAATCAAAACTTTTGCAAACGTGTACCAAAGTGGTATTCTCTACAAGTAACTTTTCTGTAGACCTCCCATCGCCGCGCAACACTGATATGATTGGTGCCAATCCATCAAAGCAATAGAAATGGACTGGGCGTGATTGTCGTTAACAATATTCTCCAGAAGGGAATCACTCCCAATGCAATTCGTGTCAGTTGGCCCTTCCTTCTATCTTCACATGACATGTGTGCTCCAGTATAGGTCCTCTGCCAGTCGTAGCGCCCTCCGAGTGATCTCTTCGGATGCATTCAGAATATCTTCATGCTGATCTATGATGGATCTTGCAGCGGCAAGAAGGCGCCGAGACTCTCTGGCGTCTGATATTTCGCGTTTGACCCCGAGGCAAGCAGTATAGCCGTTTATTCAACTTTCGCTCCAAGCGCGACTCAGCTCGGCCGAGCACCGAATCGATAGAAGCCATCAGGGCACGATTTCTGCGTAAAAATTGAAGACGTTGTTGAGAATAAAACCATGGTGGTCGATGTGCAGCGCGACGCGGCTTCCAAGGGCAACATGTGTGCAACATGAGCCATCTCATGTAGTCTACTGATGCCCTGGCAAGTCTGCAGTCTGCAGATGGCCTGAGCTCTTGATTTTGCGACTCTCCGTGTACGTGTGGAGGGATGCCAGCTTGTACAAGCTTTTCTTCGCATCCTTCAGTAGACAGCTGTTCAACGGTGGCCTCTTGGCAGCCGTTTCCAGGTAGGGCAGTGTGGCTTTTCTCCTCAGCATCTCCCAAATCAACTTGGCTGGAATTCTCCGGGCATATTGCGTCTGTGTATTCGAGTTGCTTCTCCATGATGTTAATATATCGAATCACTTAATGCTGGAAAAATTGGAGAATCGATAGAAATGCAGCCTCCTGGCGTGTTTTCGCAGTGTTGTAAACGCGTGGCTGGCATACCTAGGTGAGTGGTGGGCGGAAGATATGTGCCTAAACACCCGCCCCTTTATTGAATTTGCCAAAATTTACAAGAATAATTTGGGCGGTTATTAAGATTTTATAGCTAAGTACCTTCACGCTAGGCGAGTACACTGCTTCCGCAGGACGCTTGTTAACTGCAGGCAAAAGCTATGCCAGCCTGTCTGACACGGCTTTCGTCGCCATGGAGATAGAAAAGAGGGAAGGAGGCAAGCACGACATGACACAACATCTTGTTTATGTATTGAAAGTACCTATATTGCTTTCTCCTATCTGGCACTCGAATTCCTATTGTACAAAGCTAGTAAAGTCTCGTCTACGCCACGCCCATAATCCCCGATGGACATTCAAGCCAGCAATCACTTCCTATTTACCCTCCTCGCCCAGTATCAATACACTCTCTCTTTCTTGTTGATGCTTAAATGCATGCTTTCGAGTGGAACACGATAGACATTCATCTGGGGGATCTGGCCATGAACTCCCTCACACCCTCCAAGGTTCTCTGGACATGAGCGCCAGCTTCTCGGTAGCTGTCAAGGCTCGCGCAAGCTTCTTGTAGAGACTTCTGTGTTTGTCCTCAAGGGCTTATCTCGGTAGTTCATTGAGGGCGCTGGTGACTGGTGACCCTGGAACTTGGCTCAACTTTCATTGAAGTGGCAGGATATGTAGCTATTTAATGGCTTTAACTTGAAGTTTGTTTGCGGATAGATGCTTAATTTTGGCGTAACTCTTCAGGCACGCGCCGTTTGTCGTACGTTCGGGAACGGCCCGGCGCAGGCCAACACTTTAAGCAGGTGCCAAGTGCCAAGTGCCAACCAGAGTTGCAAACGGAGGTCTTGTTTGACTCTGTACACCAACTGATTTTATTTACAAAAGTAGGCTTCCCATTCTACAGGCAGCCTACCGATCAAATATTACGATTATGGTCATCAACGTCAACTCCTTGAACAAGCGCCTCATCCTCCTTCGTGGCGATATCAAATCCAACTTCTACGATGTATCTGAGGCTAAAGCTCTCAACCGAGTGTTGCACCTCCTTCTCAAATTTGAACACGCATTGAACGCGGCGCCACGCGACCAACTTCCGACAGTCTACGCAGAATGGGTCTTAGTCTTCGATGCAGAGGAGCCTGTTCTGCAGAAAATCGGTCCCCAATTCAATACCGATCTTGCCGCCGTCATGGAACAGTTTGATTATCTGGTCGATGAGATTTTGGAGGCCAAACAGCGCAAGGCTGTAGGGAATTCTACGTTGGACGAACGGATGGAGGAGCTCGACAAGTTGGAATCCGATGTTCAACATATTCAGTCTGGAATGGAGCAGCTGAGGGCCGATTTTGAGCAATCCAAGCTTAAATGCGGATGAAAATCTGATGTACGAGCTTCTGCAAACACCGATGCGTGACTGGACTAGACCTCAGCCTCAAACAGATGATCCGCATGATATTGTCGAGGCTGTAAGCAATCATAGTCTCACAATTCAAAATTAGAGGCAGATCACTTCATGGAATACCCGATGTCACAATTCTTTAGCTCCATTGTTGCCCTTGTAACTACGACTACGACAAGCAGTCGTCTTAGTACACAGGTGGCGGTGATGTCGAGGCTGGCAGGAGCTCAGCATGTCGTCCAACACTCAATAGCAATGCAATTGTCACTCTCTAAATAAGCAGTTCCTATCCATTGCGCTATTCTGGTTTCCATTACTCCAGATACAGACGCTTTTCATTCTCGTGTCAGGTGCAATGCGAGGCATTCCCGGCAGCTGCTCTGTACTATTTGGGTTTCGCATCGGCCGAGCAGTTTGCGCTTGAAGCAATTCAGGTTCTTGTATACATGCACATTTATCATTGTGAATTATTGTTAATAGAAATTGGCTTTTATTTTTAGGTCGGACTAAATCCGGCCTCAGCCTCGGGCTCATAACTGAATTTGCTGACCTAGTCGGTTCACGGCTTGAGCGGAGGACAGACGTAACCAGCCGTCTCCTCTATGCTCCTTCTACCCATCTGTATTTTTTTTTTTTTTTCGTTTTCTGTTCTTTCGGTGTTCAGATAGCTGTTACTTTTACCGGGGCAAAGTCTCGAGAATAAAACCTAAATGTCCTTTGCCGTAGCGTCAGTAATATCAGCTTCACTTACCTGGTTTGCCTTCTCCTCCTCCTCCTTCGTCAGGGCCTCCGCAGTCATTTTCTTGAGACGCTCGCGCGAAAACTCGTCAGGGAAGCGCTCGAGCTCCATCGCTCGTCGAGTCGGGAGCTCGCACTTGCTGCAGGGGTAGGGGCTCTTGACGCTGTGCATGCCGTGAAACTTGATGTCCYTSCGCTATCGGTGACCATTTTACTTGAGCCTCAATCCTATTGCCCTGTTATAACGGGGACTGTATAGATGCGCCGTTGCTCCGTTCATGCGCTGTGGCTTTTTCTGCCAGGCCTTGTTCTACGAGCTGACACGCCTAGTCCCGCTAGCGAAATGGGCCAGGACTTACACACAAATGCGCGGGGCATTTTTTATTCTCCTTAAATCTCCCACCTGGAAATTAATTGGTAAGAAAAAGGCGAGAATGACTTGCAGCAGGAGTAATATCTTCTCGCTTGGCCAAATCATTTTTTCTGCATCTCGTGGTCACTGGATGGCGCCGCCCCAGCATAGATTAATACTTGGCGACGTCGCCCGCACGCATCACCAACAACGCCTGCCCCCGTAGCGCATCGTATCGTCGCACTTGGTAAGCCTCTTTTTCACAAGGCTTGCCTCTGCTTCCCCTCTCTGCGCCTCGTACGCCTACCTCGGCGAGCCGTCTTCGATTTGGCTGGGCGCTGCTGCCGGGACCTACCTCTCTAGCCCTGTCAAGCCACAATGCACGCCCCCCCTCCTCCTCCTCCTCTTCTCCTCACGATGACTAGTGACTAACTCCAAGCCCCAAAGACGACCCGGAGAGCTGGGAGGCTCAATATCGCTTTGGTGGCGCGTTTCCTCGCCTATATCCGGCTATATGGCCTGGTTTGGAGAAAGCTGTCGACTTGGCTGCGGAGCAAAGTAAAGGTCGAGGCCGTCTGTGTAAAAGCAATAATCGCCA
This sequence comes from Lecanicillium saksenae, assembly GCA_027627215.1. NCBI lineage: Eukaryota > Fungi > Ascomycota > Sordariomycetes > Hypocreales > Cordycipitaceae > Corniculantispora > Corniculantispora saksenae. Next base: position 5,144 of record JANAKD010000356.1, on the reverse strand, counting down.
GGATGTAGACCAGAAGGAGAAACCTGGACTGTCAGATAATTGTCAAAATAACGCAGTGGATAAGCAAAGACCCGTTTCCCCAGGAATAATCACAGACTTGGCCGTCCTTGCTCAGGCTGTCCCGCGTTTCCGCTTCCGCTCCCCCCAGCTCTCTATGCTCGTTTACGGTATTACCCACCGCGCATCACCACACTGCCTGCCATCTTCCCCGCAATAGAGAACAAACAAAACAAACAACGGTGTATTATGCAGATTATACTTTGCTGATCCTCTTCCGGGTTCCTTTGGCCACTGCAGTGGACAAGGTTCAGGCTTGCATACAAGGGGGGGGGNCCTTCGGAGCCTCGAAAGAGGGGAAGCTCCTGCGCAGACCGAGGCTTTGTGGGTGTTCCCTCATTTCTTCCCCGCGCTGAACGACCATTCAGCTTACAGGCATGGGGAAACGGGCATGACGGGCAAAGAGACTGCTTTTTGCCCCGCCTTTCCTCATTTTTTCGCCCAATGGCTGCGATTCCATCTCGCTGGAAATGTCGTGTTTATGTTTTTGTGCAAGAGTCATTTGCTCTTCTACGGTGGCAAATGGCGGGGAAGAGGAGGGGGCGTGTAGGTAGACAACAACGTCCCTGCGTAGGTTTACAGCTACAGAAGCGGCAGAAATTAACATACTGGAGAAGGAAAGGAAAAAAAAACAAGTGAAATGAAATGATTCAGTAAACAGTTTAAAGTTTTGCATCGCATGAAATTCCCCCAATTGTGGCGGTCTTAATCGCGATTGGATGCCGTGTTGGCTGCCTCATCTAACCTCTACACGCAAGACCAAAGGCAAGCTTCTTCGGCGCTGCGAGATGTCGATGTCAAATTCTCAAGCTTGAAATTAATTCTACGAGGGCCAATTCCTCGCCATGCACTCTTAAGCTGCCTTTCGGCCCCTTGCAAACTCAATTTGATAAAATGCAGCATCGTGAGTTGTGCGATAGAGCCGATGCTACCACGCCATGTGTACAAAACTCTCAGATCCAGCTACATATTCAGCTTCACGTCGGTAAAGCACACTAGAATCAAGATCAATTGAAAATTTAAGTAGATGTACTCGTTTCAAATTACACAATGTTACACTTCGTGGCGCGCCCGTTGCTTGTGCTGCCGCGCAAGACACAGAGCTCAGCTCTCCATTACCACCCTACCGGTCGGTGTCCGAAGGTGAAACCATTTCACTACCTCACAGAGTCTATCCTTACATTTAGTACTTTCGTTGAGTCCTCATTGTGTGCTTACGAGGTTTTGCGGACTGCGACCGCCGAGCTGTAACCCAAGTCATCTCAGTATAACTCTCGGCGCCCGCGCGCCGACGCAGAGCCAAAAACTTGGCCAAGAGAAATCCAAGGCTTTTAAAGTTTTTCGAGCATCATCGGTATTTTCTCATTCGCTCTCATCAACTTGGCGTTGTCCAGTCATCCACCGCATGATCGCTTTCCAGTGCCCCGAAGATTCTTGGCCGAAGATGTCTTTCAGCTTTTCCCTTGACTGTCTATTGGCTTCGTCCCTGTTTTTTTTTAACATTTCTTTTCACATATTTGGGATTTGTCACTTGCCATCATAAGACGTTCAAGATGCGGGGAACTTGCATATTTGGAGAAGAAAAAGCACCCAACCGAGCGGGATGCCGCGCCACTGGCCACGCAGAACGAACGGATCATTGCTCCAACAGGCAGCTTCTCGGCCATACTCTGCAGATTATTGAGGCGATTCTTTTCGGCACCATCGGCCGATCTGTACTTTTGGAGGCTGGGAGGAGAGAGAGGTGCATCATCGCACGTCCAGGTATGCTTATGCCATGGCGAGTTCCGTCGTCCGTGCCTGCTGCGAGTTGACAACTTGTCCCCGCGTCGCACTACAGTCATGTCACCTTCTCCGCAACTCAATTACTCGTATTTCTAGTCAGTGATTTTGTAACTGCGCTATTTTTTCCACCGCAAGTTGACTCCGTCGATACAGAATTCGGCGGGGCCAGCCAGAGGTTTACACGTACGATTCTAATAGCGACTGATGTTTAGACTTTTGTTGGGTGCTTTCATGACTTATTGTCCCTTGGTAACGTAGCTTCTGGGGCGCATATAGTTCATCAATTTCTAAAACTCCTCCTATGCTTCTATGCTGCGGCGGTGAATGTTGACGATTGTTGATAGTAGGATTCAGCTGCCCTGTACCGACGTTGGTATGCTGGGCCGCCCGAGTCTCCATATCTTCCACCAAGTAGCATCGGCTGGAAGTTTAGCGGTAATCTTAGCTGTTAAACGTCATGTTCTGTTTCGAGTGGTCGTCTCCGGCGTTGCTGCTGGGTGATGGCTCGGAGCGGCGCTGTGGCAATTGTAGTACAGGGTAGGCTCCAGCGACGGCGGAAGATGACGATGTATTCCTTCAAGCAGCATCTTTATCTACGTTCTTGAGGTACCATGATTCTAATGAATATAGTAGATAGTTTCTTTAAATATCTATATTGAGAGCTTAGGTGACGAGTTTCTAGTCCCATGTCTGTGAAACTGTTGTTGTCGTGGAGCTGGCCGAAAGTATTCATCCCTACACAGCAACAAAAAATGAACAGGCTGCACAACTACTACCATATCCTGTACATTTACTTCAACTGAGAATACATCATGTTATGGAAACTAAATATAGATGTCTCACAACTCTTCATCCGAAATATTAAACAGCTTCTGGTATAGTCACCGTGAAGCATCAAGCCCTTCCGAAACCTGAAGCGAACTCATCGGCCAGCAAACTTTCAAAGTATGCAGATAGAGCCTCAGTGTTTCATTTTCCGATGTGTTGCGAGTATATCAGGCCGGGAATAGGACTTGCTGCAGCCCTCCTCGTCGCACTTGTACACACTTCTCTCCTCGGGGGGGAGATGCACACGCATGTGTCTATCCATTTCGCGCGGCTCTGCAGCTCGAAACTTGCACTGGGCATAATAAACACACTTGATGGGCTTAACGTGATTCTTGATATGCCTCCTATCTTGTATATCAGCAGAATGAGCATGTCCTCTAGCACGGCCACTTACTGAAGCTGGCTTCGCAGTTCAAAACTTTCGTCACATTCGAGATCTGGGCAAGGAAATCGCCCATCGCTTTCGCGAGGTAGAATATGTGTTATAGAAGGCATCTCCTCCTGCTCATATCTCAATGCGCGTTGGCTGGTGACTCGCGCAGAGCCTACGCCAACATCCATGCTCACTGGACTCGTCATATGATGTCCATCAAGCCTTTGTACTTCTATGCCTCCCATATTCGGGCGTAAGTACAGCGAGTCGTATTCTGCTGACGTAGCACTCTATTGATGCATCATATCGGCGCTTGAATACGACATATTTTCCGAGATGAACTGCTGGCTCGTCAGCTCATCGGTCCGCACCTGCGAATACTGCGTAGACAGCAGTGCAGGGTCGATGTAGATGTTATCTGGTTGGTGCGTTAGAAGAAATAAAATCTCAAGATATGCAGTGCGTGCCATCTATTTCGTCCCCAGGCATGCCTGATGCCGAGGTGCTCGCAGCATGAGACCATTCGTTGACTCTGCTGTTATGGCTCATCCCGAGCAGCTCCTGTGAATGTTGAAGCGACTACGTGTAGCTAAATTTATCAGAATTTTAGTTTTATATTTAAATGTACTTATTCCATTTCATGTTTTTGAACAGGTCAGCTCTTGCTGCGACGGCCAGCCGCTACTGCAAGCCTGCATATTAGGCATCTAGTCAAGCCCAAAATCCTAGCGACACGTTTCCGCACAGCGCCACGAAACAGAATCAAAGACTGAAAAAGTGGATATGTGTAACAACTCATGCAATCAAATTGAAATGTCAGTTCTCGTTTTAATTATCTGCCTGCGTTACAGTGCCCAGCCTTGCACCCCTCACAAAGAGCCCTGTGATGTGGCAATGACTTCTCACGCCCGTGAACTCGCCTAGGTACCTTTATTCCGCTCCAAATCTTGAGCCATTTCGCTACCCTTTCTTCATATGTCTCATCAAGCTGCGGATTTGCGAGGCCGTTGCACCTCTCGCACCGTTGGTGATACACCACAACGGTATACTGGTTGCTCGGGTATAGACGAATCGTGATCGCGATGCATTTGCTGGTCCATCGGTTTAAGCATTTCTTTTTTCGACATCGAAATTTACCCATGACATTGCTGTCTTTTTCCTTGATGCAATAGCTGGCTTCACCCTGTGGTAGAAATGTAAAGTCCAGCAGCTCGTCATCAAGCAGGGTTTGAACCCTCGAGTGCAGCTCTGGGTGCATAGAGGACGCTCGTAGCTTGGGCATTATAGTCAAAAGTATGAAGCTGATACAGATAAAGCCCGTTTCATCTTGGAAATGAATTATCCCGAGGTTGTGCGAATTTGGACGACAGGATCTTTAAATGCCTTATCGTATGGAGCAGGCGCCTGCGATGGCCTACCACTAGCGGGGATCCTAGAAAGCTGAACGGTACAGGCGCCTCGTTGTCTCAAATGTACAGATGATACATCAGTTTATAGCGTCAAGTGTATTCTTGCTTATGGAAATAACCAGTGCGTTTTCACGGACAGGACAAAGAATCGCGCGATAATAAGCAAGACTTGGGAAAAGAAGAACTATGCTATCCAGGATTTCCATAAAGTAAACATTATCAATATCAACTCGCCCTTGAATTTGTGAAGCTTTCTTGATTCGTTTTAACTACAAATCGCCTGCAAAGGATTTTCCTCACTTATAGATTTGCGCGACGGAACGGCCCGGGTAAAGCAGCTGTCGCCAAACAAGGAGCATCAACACCCAACTTAATAAAATATTAATCCAGTCTCATGCAAATCAATTTTAACGATGCAAATATTAGATGGATTACATTTTATTTGCTTTGCACAGCTCTGCCATTGTCGGCCTCCATCCATCAATTTGCCGTACCTTTGCCGGGACCAAACACCAAGCTTCCGGCGCGAATCCACCAAAACTTGCTCCCGCACTCGCGCAAGCTTCCACCACAACGCCAACCGCAACGAGCTTCACGGCACAGAACCATGTCGCCGAAATCGTCCTTGGTGCGATCCGGCGGCGGGCCTCTCCGCGCCGTGGCATTGACCCGTCATGCCGCTGCGAGGAGGC
>JANAKD010000355.1:0-21815 GCA_027627215.1 Lecanicillium saksenae | reverse complement strand
CCGGACGCGCCCTTGGCCTCGAGCGACTGAATCGTCTCGGCAAGGGGCTCGAGGGACGGGTCACTGACGCCACGGATGAACTCGTGGTCGCGCACGTCAATGGCCGAGGAGATGAGCTTGCCCGACTCGGAGTCGGTGCGCGCGATGACCAGGTTCTCGCAGCCCATAACGTCCCACTGGAAGCGGGCGGCGTTGAGACGGTTGATGTGCTCGCCGGTGGGAACGAGCACCTTGCCAGCCAGGTGGCCGCACTTCTTGCCGCCGTGCAGCTGGTCCTCGAAGTGGACAGCCGCCGCACCGTTCTCGGCAAAGAGCTTGGCGAGCTTGAGGACGGCAGAGAGGCCGCCGTGGCCGGTGTCGCCATCGGCGATGATGGGCCGGAGGTAGTCGATGTACGGCGTCTTAGCGCGCTCTTCCGCGGTCATGGAGCGACGGGCATCCCACTGCTTGCGGTCGTGCATGGACTGGGCCTTGGCCAGGCGCTGGACCTGGTTCGGCACGGTGTTGTATGGGTAGTCGCCAAAATCGGGCGACACTTCGTTGGTCGTGGTGAGGAGTGAGGAGCAGGCCCAACCGGAAATGTACAAAACCTCTTGGTGAGGCGCTTGCTGGGTCATCTGGACGGGGTCAACGGCGCCGACTATCATGAGAGACACAGATTAGCTTCTGTTCGGGGCAGGCATTCCAGGCGAGGTCTTCGACGGCAGTGTCTGCGCTTACGAGTGTGGATTGGCTCGCCCTTGGACTCTCGCTGACGAATCAGATTGAACAGCTTCGAGGCCATCACGGAGCTGGGGTACTGAATGGTCTGAGTGCCTCGCTTGGAGACAACATCGGCGGCCGTGTACGGTCTCTTGATGCCGGCGTAACGAGGCGAGGACCACCATGCCTCGACCTCCTTGATCTGGGCGTCATACAGCGCATCCTCGGCTTCTCCAGCCTTTCGCGACTCCGGCAGCAGCTGGAAGGCGTCGGCGGGCGATGCAGACGCGTACGGGTTGGCCGACTTGGACATGGCTGCTGTGGTGGTGATGGTCCTGGCGGCGACGGCACGAACCACCGTCGGGACTCGTCGGGTTGCGTTGGAGAGCAGGGCTCGGTTGGGAGGAATAGCTCGCGACAGCGATCTTCGAATCATTGTTTATCGTGATTAGAACGGTGGGCTGAATTGAAGAACTGATGCAAATTTGGAAGGGGGTGCGGTTTGGAGAGAAAATAAGTATGTGGTGCTGAGAACGGGTATGACGGCAGATGCGGCGTGGCTACAGCCGAGGCCAACCGCGAACGGAGGGAGGGGCGAAATACAACGCCGCTGGCGAGCAAGCTACGGGTAACCAACCTTAATAATAGATAATTCTTATTTCATGGGATTCTTCCGAATTTCTCGCTCGAAATAATTAAACTCTTTTTTCGTTTTTCCGTATACAATTAGTCCTTCTAATTGGATTTATTTCGTCATCGTCAATAGCAACTGGAGTCGGCCCAGCACCTGGTGACGGGCGTATACATGTTCCCAAGCTGCTAAGTCCGCACGATAGCCGAGCATCATTCGGAGGATGGATATGCGCGTAACTCATCGGACTTTAACAAAGTGTTTAAGAGCGTCGAATATGACAGTACCCTCGGCCACATGCTATAATTGGCCGTTTAGTTAAGACTCTGACGAGTAGATAAGTTCACTGTTGAGACATAGAAACTGGGAGACACAGCTGGTTACATGGGTACATGTCCTTGGGCCACAAGATTAGCATTGTGCACATTGTATATGCAGGCAGATATCTAGGGAAATTTCTAGACTAGGAAATGGTTGCTGACAAGCCCGTGATGCTCTCTCAGCTGATTAGTAAGTATGATTCATCGTTATGTTTTGACGTAGAAGTTCCATGTATTGTTTGCCGTCTCTACCGCGATTACCGACGTTGGAGGAACAGAGGCGAACGCCACTGCTAGCTTCGAAAAAAAAGAAAGAGATAGACAGGCCAGGTAAGAAATTTGGAAGGGTCCGGTTGACCAATTGCCATATCCTGAGCTTCAATTCGCCCGCCAGTCAACGCTGTGCATGGTCTTACAGCATAACCCTTGTGTGGTTGGCAGCCCTGCGCGGAGTAACTTCTGCAAAGCTTCCGTAGTTATATAGCGACTGCCTAGAAGCTCTACAGTAGCGCTCGGCGTGCCAAAACCTAAATTGGTAGCGCACTTCATCGCTAAACGTTCGGCACCACCACTACGCGGGGGCTCTCTTCCCGTGAACTGTTGTCGTGCAGCCAGAGTCGAGCCCGGCTAAGAGAGCCGCATACAGGGGTATGATTCCGGCTACATAAGGAGCACCAATTCGATGTTACCTGCCTAACAGCTTCTCGAGGTGCGGCTCGCCCGCCAGAGCAGGACTTGCGGTGAAACGTGGGTGAGAGGCTGACTCGGAATGGGCGTGCTGTAGTCGAGGCGTGGTGGGAGCCCCACTAGAAAACTTTACAGTTGGTGATGGCTGGTGCAGATATTTTAGCGGCGGCAGAAAAAAACTGCAGAAAAAAAAAAGGCGACTGGCTGCTGGTGCTATGTTGGCGTGTGAACCTCGGGCTGCCCGAGTCTCTCCGCTGCAGAGATGAAGCAGGCAATGTACATGTCTTGGTGGATGAGTTTGGCCTCATACGATGTTCTGGAAGGGGGGGGNAGGTTGGAAGACTGCAAGACTGCTGGCCTTTCTTACTCGCGCGGGAGACTATGAGACATTGGTAGCGTCCTCTGCCAGTCATAAGCATGATAGGCCTTGGCCACGACGCGATCTAAACTATCTTACAGATTAGTTGTATCAACTTGACACGTCGAATGTGTCTTCTCTGAAAGCCGGCCAGTTGCACCATAGCTGTACGTAGCCAGGTGTAAGCCGTTACGGCGCCATGCATGTAAGAGCCAGCGAGGATGAGGTACCTGGAGTACAGTACAAAGCAATGGCACCGTCAGCGTTAAGGAGGTACCTACAGCACCCTTACGGTGCAAACCCCTTCATGACTTTATATGCTGGCAGGCAGACAGATGCAAGCATTTAAAACGTGGGTGACGCAGGACAGATGGAGCAAGATGCCATCTTCCCCACGATCTTGCTCCCACAAGCCATTTCACCAAAACTGGCCACTCTTCAGCTATTGACCAGAATCTGGGCCAAATATACGCTGACTTGCTCCCGCACAAGCATCTGAAATGTCCTGTGCCTGGTTCGCCCGAGTCGAGTGGCAACCCAACGACTCACCGCCCTTGGCCGATGCTCTTTTAGGTTTAGCGCGTAGCCTTGATTAGCATCGATAAGCCAGTTGTGCCAATCGGAGGGCAAAAGTTGAGTTGAGTGGCGGCCAAGTAGACTCGCCGCCAGTGGAAGAGGGAGAAAAAAAAAATTCGCATACCCGGCTTCTAGCGTGAGCCACAGACGCACACAAACCAGCCCAGCCCACCTCCCACCACCCCTCCCTGCCTCTCGCTCCCCCAAGCACCGGCGAGCAAAAAAAAAANAAAAGTTGTGGACTGGCCTACATAAAACTTGCCCACCATCCCTCCTCTCCATTCCGTCACCTTTTCTCCTCCACCTCCATATCCTCCTTCTTCTTATTTTTGGTCGTCATCCTCCAGACGAACCTGGATACTGTCCTCTAAACAGTTCCCTTTTTCATTTATTCATCTTTGTTGTTTAAAGGATCCTCCTCCTTTCTACAACTTACCCCCCAGCCGCTATAGAGCAGAACGACCCCTCCATCGTTTCTGTGGGCTTCGAATAGACCGACTTTTCGTCGACAATTATAGACTCTCGAGTTCTTTCTTATACCCTCGGTCCTCTAGACTCGAAACAACTCACCAATCCTAATCCCGAAAACCACAATCATGTCTGAGAACGCTCAGTCCGTCAAGGTGCTCGACGAGCTCTTCCAGAAGCTCACCGTCTCCAAGGAGTCGGCTGAGATCAAGGAGTCCTCTGCTGAGCTTGCCTCTTTCATCAACGGCCGCATCGAGGACCAGGCTGTCCCTACCAAGTGAGTATATTTCTACAGCTCTCATTTTCTCTCTCTTGTAGTTCTGCCGCTGGAAGCTGGCCGAGCTGCTCGCTGCCCCGCCACATGTTGCGGCGGGCAAAATTTTTTCTGGCGCCCACCCTGGCCACTTGTCACAGCAACCCCGCTACAGCTAGGCACTGCTGCAAACATGTGCGGGAGCTTGTAACGCCTGCCAGCAAGGGTGTGCTGAGAAATGCCTCTCCCCGCCCCCACCAACCAGAACGGGAGCAAGAAAAGAATTGGGCTACACTTGAATTTATTTCCATGCGCAGACCGCTAACCGCCTCCTTATAGGGTCATTGACGACATCACCAAGAGTCTCACCAGCAAGAAGGATGCTCTTGCTCGCGAGAAGGCCGCCGTTGCCATCCAGGCCATCGCCTCTCACTCTGAAGTCTCTGCTCACGTTGAGCCCTACCTCATTGTCCTCCTCCCTACCCTTCTCGCCGCCGTTGGTGACAAGACCCCTGCTGTCAAGAACGCCGCCAGCGCGGCTGTTCTCGCCATCGCTGGTGCCATCAACCCCAACGCTGTCAAGTCTGCCCTTGCTCCCATCATGGAGTCCATCCGCAACGCCCAGAAGTGGGCCGAGAAGATGGTCGCTCTTGACTTCATTGATGCTCTCGTCAAGGGTTCTCCAGCTCAGCTCGCTTTCCGCGTCCCCGAGCTCATTCCCGTCATTTCCGAGGCCATGTGGGATACCAAGAAGGAGGTCAAGGAGCGCGCTTACCAGACCATGGAACAGCTCTGCCAGCTCATTGTCAACAGAGATATTGAGCGCTTCATCCCCGAGCTGATCAAGTGTATCGCCAAGCCCGAGAACGTCCCCGAGACTGTTCACTTGCTCGGTGCCACCACCTTCGTCACCGAGGTCCAGGAGCCCACTCTTGCCCTCATGGTTCCTCTTCTGGACCGTGGTCTTGCTGAGCGTGAGACCGCTATCAAGCGTAAATCCGCCGTCATTGTCGACAACATGTGCAAGCTCGTCGACGACCCCAACATTGTCGCTCCTTTCTTGCCTAAGATGATGCCCGGTCTCCAGAAGAACTACGACAACCTTGCCGACCCTGAGGCCCGTGAGAAGACCAAGCAGGCCCTTGACACCCTTACCCGTGTCGGTAACATTCAGAACGGTGTCATCCCCGAGGCCAAGAACGACGGTGCCCTCAACATCGTTATCCCCAAGGTCCAGGCCATCTTCACTCCCAAGTACGGCAACTACCTCGAGAAGATGGGCCCCGTCGCTGAGCACATTGCCGCCATCGCCGGTCAGCTCATTGACGAGAAGGAGTTCGAGCTCAGCATCTGGGTCGACAACCTCAAGGCTTACATCGCCGTCATCACTGGCATCGACAATGCCGAGGCTCTGGTTGACACCATCCGCAAGAAGACCATCCCCACCGCTGCCGGTGAGGATGAGGCTGAGCCTGATGAGGAGGAGGGCGAGGATCTGTGCAACTGCACCTTCTCCCTTGCCTACGGTGCCAAGATTCTGCTCAACCAGACTCACCTCCGTCTGAAGCGTGGTCAGCGCTACGGTCTTTGCGGTCCCAACGGTTCCGGCAAGTCCACCCTCATGCGTGCCATCAACAACGAACAGGTCGAGGGTTTCCCCAAGCAGAGCGAAGTCAAGACCGTCTTCGTCGAGCACGACCTGGACTCTGCTGATACTGAGATGACCACCATTGACTGGACCATGAAGAAGCTTGAGGAGGCCGGTGTCAAGGCCACCCAGGTCGATGTCGAGAAGCAGCTCAACGAGTTCGGATTCACCGAGCAGATGGTCAAGGGTGAGATCTCTGCCCTTTCTGGTGGTTGGAAGATGAAGCTCGCCCTGTGCCGTGCTGTCTTCGAGGCTCCCGATATTCTGCTGCTTGACGAGCCTACCAACCATTTGGATGTCAAGAACGTCAAGTGGCTCGAGGAGTACCTCATCAACTCCCCCTGCACTTCCATCATCGTCTCCCACGACTCGAGCTTCCTCGACAACGTCTGCCAACACATTGTCCACTACGAGCGCTTCAAGCTTAAGCGCTACAAGGGTAACCTGAAGGAGTTCGTCAAGCGCGTCCCCTCTGCCAGATCCTACTATGAGCTTGGTGCCTCTGAGATCGAGTTCACTTTCCCCGAGCCCGGTTTCCTTGAGGGTGTCAAGACCAAGGCCAAGGCCATTCTCCGTGCCACGAAGATGTCTTTCCAGTACCCCGGTACCTCCAAGCCCCAGATCAGCGACATCACTTTCCAGTGCTCCCTCGGCTCCCGTATTGCCGTTATTGGTCCCAACGGTGCTGGCAAGTCTACCCTGATTAATGTCCTCACTGGTGAACTCATCCCCACCGCCGGTGAGATCTACCAGCACGAGAACATCCGTATTGCCTACATCAAGCAGCACGCTTTCGCCCACATTGATAACCACCTGGACAAGACTCCCTCCGAGTACATCCAGTGGCGTTTCCAGACTGGTGAGGATCGTGAGACCATGGACCGTGCCAACAAGGTCATCACCGAGGATGACGAGAAGGCCATGGACAAGATCTTCCGCGTTGAGGGTACTCAGCGTCGTGTCATTGGTATCAACTCCCGCAGAAAGTTCAAGAACTCTTACGAGTACGAATGCTCTTTCGCCCTGGGTGAGAACATCGGCATGAAGAACGAGCGCTGGATTCCCATGATGTCCGCTGACAACGCCTGGCTGCCGCGTAACGAGCTTCTGGCTTCTCACCAGAAGATGGTTGCCGACGTCGACATGAAGGAGGCTCTTGCCTCTGGTCAGTTCCGCCCTCTGGTCCGCAAGGAGATTGAGTCTCACTGCGCCAACTTCGGCCTCGACGCCGAGCTGGTTTCCCACTCCCGCATGCGCGGTCTGTCTGGTGGCCAGCGTGTCAAGACCGTCCTTGCCGCCTGCTCTTGGCAGCGTCCTCACTTGATCGTTCTTGATGAGCCTACCAACTATCTCGACCGTGACTCTCTTGGTGCCCTTTCCAAGGCGCTGAAGAAGTTCGAGGGTGGTGTCATCATCATTACCCACTCTGCCGAGTTCACCAAGGACTTGACTGAGGAGGTCTGGGCGGTCATGGACGGTAAGATGACTCCTTCCGGCCACAACTGGGTCCAGGGCCAGGGCGCCGGTCCTCGTCTCAAGGCTGATGACGATGAGGAGGAGGAGAAGTTCGACGCCATGGGCAACAAGATTGTCTCCACCAAGAAGAAGGCTAAGCTGTCTTCCTCTGAGGCTCGCAAGAAGAAGAAGGAGCGTATGGCCCGCCGCAAGCGTGGTGAGGAGGTCTTTTCTGACGAGGACGATTAAACAACTCGCCTGCCTTGATAAAAAGGAAGTGCGCAGTAGTTTTTGTTTTCATCAATGACACCCTTTTCCTGCTTTCCAGCACATACACACCCCCTCTTATATAACTTTTATTTTTTTTCCTTTGTTTTTATTCACGCGGGATATGGTAAAAGAAAAGTTGCAATGAATTTTTGATGGTCATGGTTATTGTTTGCATATCAAAACGCAGGCTACATCTATATAGACACGACACAAATTGACGGACGGGGAAAGGGAAACAACCAAGAAAGGGAGCAAGATTTAATTTTCTTTTACTACTCTTTCTGGAGTTTCTCTCTTGGACGCGAAAGGAATTGTTTGAATTTTCTTCTTTTCCCCACCAAATTTTTTTAATCCTGGTGGAAAGAAAGAGTGGTTTTTGCTTGGAAGAGAAAAGGGTTGGAGGACCTGTTTTTCTCTCCCGTCAAGGGCGACCTGCCTCTCTTCTCATCAGGATGTCAACGGAGGTTAGACAGGGAAAAAAGAAAGAAGAAAAAAANTTCTGAAATAGAAATGTTTGACAACCAAGCTCTGTGTGCATTGAGTGAACTGTACAAGTAAAAGGCGTGCTCGCGTCGGCGATATTCTGAGTTGCAGAACAAGTTTTTAGGCTTAACACTGTTTGTGGGCGTGATGTATTGGCGCAAGAGATGGTCGCACAGGAAACATAGCGATCATAACAAGGGTAGGGGTTGTCTTTAGCGTAGACGATCACAATGGCAGCAAATTTGAGCATTCGTTATCAATTTCGTTCGTCATATATTTGGGTATAGTCAACAAGCAATAAACAAATCCTCAAGCCCTGCCATTCAGGACTTGATTCGCAGACCCTGCTTCACCTCCGCTGCGCTCGGGTCGCGCCAGTGTCCTTCTGTGTGGTCTTTCTAAGGACACACCAACATCGCGAGATGTTTCCAAACCAGTCCAAAGATTTTGTGCTCAAAACAGCGATGCCTGATATATGCAAGTTTGCCAGCCTCAATAAGAGAGGACTTGCCTGCTGAGTAGACAGCGCCAGCGGAGAAAGTTTTGGTGGCCAGAGGCCAACCAGAAACATATGCTATCAAAGATGATCAAGGTGAAAACAACAATGAATGGCTGTCCAAGACAGCCACAAACATGACACATTGAAAAGAAGTCTAACAGCGAAACAGGTTAACCCTCAATCTGGCGGACCTTCTGCTTCCTGTAACCAAACAGCGCGAGCATCTCAGTCCAGAAGCCAACGGGAGGCTCAGTAAAACGTGCCTCGTAGGCGTCAATTGTAGGGCGCTCCCAGACAAGATCAACCTCATCGGGCTTCTTAAGCTTGGTACCCTTAATGAACTTCCAGCCGAAAAACAGGATCGGAGCCAGGCACTGCATTGTGTAGTTCTGGAAGAACTTAGCCACGGTGATGGGGTGGGCAAATGTTCTATAGCCATAAAAGAAGATGATGAGGAACTGGACGAAAATGGCAATGTAAGCGCCATACGGTTGGAATCGGCCGTAGTAAGGGAGGGTCTTGCGGTCAAGGCCCTGTGCCTTGCAAGCCCGGTGGTAGAAGATGAAGGTGATGGACATGCCAATGTAGTCAATGATACCACCAGCAGTGATGAGATCCACAAACCAGGTGACGACGATTGCAGAACCCTTGCCAACTTGCAGGAAGGAAAGGAAAGGGAAGCACATGACGACGAGGAAACAGTAGATGGGCACACCACGGCTGTTGCACTTGCGCAGGAAAGCGGGAGCGCGACCTTCAAGGGCGAGGCCGTAGAGAGAGCGAGTGGCACAGTAGGTATATGTGTTGCCAGCAGAAAAGATTGAAGTAAGCATGAGGGCATTGACAATGTGGGGGAGCACCTCGACACCCATGGCAGTCATAGCAATGACATAAGGCGATGCACCGGCATCTGAGCTGCCACCGTCACCAAGCTGGACGTTGACGAGGGTCGGGTTATCGCAAGCCAAGACAATGCCGACAGCGAGGGCACTTCCGAAAAAGAAGAGACCGAAGCGCCAGTAGATGGTCTTGAAAGCGGTCTTGATGTAAATTCGGGGGCGTTTGGCCTCGGCGGAGACCATGGAGACGTATTCGGGACCGACAACCGCAAAACTGGCGCTCCAGAGCGCACCAAGGAATCCTTCGAATCTGCCCTTGGCGCCCGTCGAGTTGAACTCCTGGAAAGCGATGTGCTTCCAGTTGGTGAAGCCATATGCGTGGTGTTGAGGGTTGCCGCCGACCATGGTAACGAAGGTGAAAGCGAAGAGGATGAAGAGAAGGATGACCTTGCCACCGGAGAGCCAGAACTCAGCTTCACCGTAGCCTCGGACAGCGAGAATGTTCAGGGCACTAAAGCGCGTTAGTAGGCGGTTCTTGATTGATCGTGATCCAGGTGCCCTTCGCAATCAAGCGGGTTGGCTCAAAGATGGGAATTAGAAACACTCACGCATAGCAGATGATCACAGCAGCGCAGATTCCTGCAGTAGGGCCAGGATCTTTGATGCGGCTATCCCAGTAACCAATGACTAGATTGAGGGCCGTAATTTCAAAAGGGATAAGCAGGGCCTCGTAAATGAAAAAGTTCCAACCAATCATGAAACCGAGGGCATCGTCAACGAAGTGGCCAGCGAGACGGATAAAACCACCAGAAACAGGGTAAAGAATGGTCATTTCAGCAATAGAGTTGTTGACAAAACCAAGGATAATGGGATAGAGAGTAAAGGCGATGAGCAGACTAGCAGGGCCGCCCTTGGCGAGACCGGCACCGATACTGACGAAGAGCGCAGTACCGATGGAGCCACCAATGGCGATGAGCTGGATCTGGCGGTTGTTCAGTCGGCGCTGAAGACCGTCAGCGTTGTCGCCCATGTGGATTTCGCCGTCGAGGCTCGGGGGAGAGCCAGGCATCTCCATTTTGGAGTGCTTATCCTCGTCCGTGGTCGCCATGATTGCGACGGTCTGCGGGAAGGTGGGGGAGAAGCTCTTTGAGTGGTGACAAAATCAGAGGCGTGAGGGCGCAAAGCGAATTGCGCCAACAACCAACCTGGTGCTGAAGAAGAATAAGAAGAATATAAAGTAGACGAGGTTACTTTGTTGCCAGAACCAATTGTCTACAGTTGAAAAAAAAAAGGATTGGGGAGAGGAAGGAAGGAGAGGAGGAGGGTGAAGAAGAAACGAAACGGGAAAGAAGTGAAAACGGGGAGTGGGTGGGAAGGCTTTGGTTATTATACGGCCGAGAGGCACAGGTGTGAGAGAGTCAGCCAGGAAGAGAGAAAGCCGACAGGATGACAGCGGCACAAAGGTACAGTACAAATGGAGAGCGACAGAGAGTGACGAAGGACAAGGGAACTTGACGGTCAGGCCGGGTGTGGAGCAGGAACGGCGTGGAAATGGGAAAGCCGGCCGTTGCGTGTGCTACATTTTGCGGTTCCAGTGGAAAACTAGGATGTTCAGAGGCGCACCCAATTTTTACCTTTTTTAGCCCAGCAGCCGCAGCAGAGTTGCAAAAAGGCAGCGAGCGACAGAGAGGGAGATGGTGGTAGATGGATGGGATTGTGGCGCGGTCTTGGCAGGCAATTACTGGACAGAGCGAGAGTCAAGCTAAGGATGCGCACTAGCTGGGTTACCTGGTTAGGCTTAGCTGCGAGCAGGCTAGGTCAAGTCGCTAGTTTGGTGCATTCGGATTTCTGGCAGCAAGTGTCGTGGGGGAAGTGGACAAGGGGAGGAGGTGAGGACGGCGAATGGCTTGCGAGAGACAAGAGAGACAGTGGAACGAAAGCACTAACATGAGAAAGATTGGGCGACTGCGACGCAGCCGCCAGTAACCAGCAGAGGCGATGCTACTGTACGTGATGACCGCTATCTGTCTTGCATTCTGTCTCTTGTCGTTCTCGACCACGGCCCGTGGCAACCGACCTAGACTTTGTTGTCCCAAGTAAGAACCTCGAAAAGCAGCGCGCACGTCTACCTCCCTCTACGCAGTGGGCCGCATGCGCACACAAGCTTGGCGTTGCTGTTACAGGCTGCAGCCGGGGCGCTTGGTGCAAGAAGTAGCTTGTGTGAGTGGGCTTTTGTCGTCTTCTTTTTCTTTTTTTTCTTTTTTTTTTTTTGCGTGTTTTATCTTTTTCTTTTATTTTGTCGTCGCTGCTTTAGGTACTTGGGTACATGCCTTGCAGGTGGTTCCAGTGGTTACGCCCCCCCGCTCTACCCCTGCTAGCGTGGGCCAGAAAACCACCTGTTGGCGGCGTCGCTGGGAGCAGCAGCAACCACAACAGCCACCAGAACCACCTTTTGCCAGCCTGCGCCCGCGGTGAAGCAAGTGATTTAGGCCTCTGCAAGCCGCAAGCGAATTTTTCACCATCTTCTATGCGTCTCTTCGCCTGTGGCACAGTGGGCTCTCGGCGTTGTCTGATGCCCTGGCGTGGCGGCGCTGCTCGGCCTCTTTCCCAACACAAGTAGATAGTGCGCAATACGTCTCACTTGCGGAAGATCCGAGACCAGATAGATGCTCTTGTCCGATTCCAAGGCATCAATTAAAGTCTGCCCGGCACAAGTGTAAACACCACTCGCATCCCCTTCAGCTCAGACGTCATCAACTACCATTTGGGTGAGCCTCCGAGTTTCCCTCAGCCTCGCGCGGCGTACCGCTGCACAAGCCTAGCCTGGATGGGTGCACCAAATAAGCACCACCGCATAATAAGCTTGCCTCGATCCTGACACCAGCACCATCGAGATCATAGGAGGGGGGCTTCCGTCTGCTGTCGACAACGCGGCCCGTCTGGGCGACTAGCTGCGACGCCACGGCCAGCAGCTAAGCCCGCCTGAGCACGGCGCCCCGTCGGTGCTAATAATTGCTGGCAGGCAGGGGCGAATCAGTAGCTAGCAGCTTGTACAGGGCTTCCAGCTGGGCCTCCTCACTGCGGAGTTGTTGTTGGTGCTTGCTGGTCACGTCTCGTCATTGCAACCCAGACCGCAGTTGACACCAGCGAGCGACTCATTGATGATGCGGCGTAAAGAGTCTCCAGGAATTAAAATTTGGCGGATTTCGGCCTATCAAATTACACGCTGTTGGGACGAACCATGACCGTTTTCTCAATGTACTGCCAGCTTTATTAGCGTAGAAAGTGTAGTTGCCCACCACCACCCAAAACCTGTTAGGATCCTCAGCCGCGGCAGCAATGACGCTGATTTACAGTTGGCCGATTCATGCAATGGACCACGGCCCAAGGAAAATATTCATTTGCCTCTTTTGTCGCCCCTCGCCAGGTTGGGCTTCTTGGCGGAGCATTTACTCAGTTTCGCCAACGAGTGTAAACGACCCGCCCGGTCGGAGAGACAGAGAAGACGAGTATATTGTTTTTCTGTTTTTTTTTTATCCAATATTGAGAAATAGAAACCATATATTCGTCGATTCAATGAGTAGTAGAATGGCCAGAAAAATTCTTTCTCGTCCCGGCGCGGCAGGAGAGCACGCGCATCCAAATCTCTTAGCCCATGCAGTCATGGTGCCAGCATGTCACTGCAGTTGCCACACCTTCTAAATGTGGCCGGCAGGATTGCCACCGCCCGGCGAGGAGGAGCGTATGCGAGGCTTGCCACTCTGTTGTTTGCCAGCGTGAAGCCTTTTAATTCAGATTTCCGTGGCCTCGGTTTTATACTCGAGACTCCGTAGAATTGCAATGACACAAGATAACGACATACAAACCACGGTGTCACAAGTCTCTCTCCAATTACCCCATGACCCTTAAAACCCCCTCGGAGACCCTGCAGTCGTGAGCTTTCTCCAGAGGTGTCCAGTTTTCAAGCGTGTCCCTTCTCCAGGAAGACAATCTATGTAGCATGGAGATTAGTGGAAACGCACGAGACGAGACTGGCAAACGGGCTGACGGGCTCGCCATACTCCTCCCACCATGTTTACCCTCCTCCTCTGCGCACTGTCGCCAGTCTCTCACCACGCTGGAATCCGCGCGCCGCGAACCTGCAACACTAACACAACTAGCGCTCCCACCATGTTTATCCGCCGCCCAAGACTCTGTCTGCGACAGGCCACCAACGACGTAATGCCGCATACTCTTATCCTCCCCCTGTGAGCTGTGGGTGTTGAGGCTCGCTCGCGAAAGTGGAGGGGGTGCTGCCCTCCCCACTCCCAGTGGGTTATGGCGAGGATTGTCAGTTCTTGTTCCGCCTCACCAAAATAATGGAATAAAATTCATACTGGGTAACTGGGCTCCGCTTACGACTACATGGCTACAGGGGGGNTGGGGGGGGTGTCCAGCTTCCGCATGTGTGGCAGCAAAAACTCAATGTCTTTGTTTTGGTCCTAGCTGACTCGCTGCTTTCGGTCAGGCTGAAGAACGGAACCAAGACCAAGGGACGAAAGAAATATAGAAAAATATGAGTAGACGGCGATGGCAAACGGGAATGACTAATTGCGGAACTTGTATGGCAACTCTACCGGGTCTTTCTCTGCCAGGGGTACTAACATGCATAACTTGGCGATGACGTCGATTGTTGACATGGAACCATGGCGATACGTCCTCTTGGCGCGACCCTTAGATTGTGCGATTCAATGTCCTGTGAAGAAAAGTAGAAGCACTGCATAGAATCGACTTGATGGCGAGTCAAATATACATGCGCTGCTGGGGTGAAGAAAGGGCTGAATCGGGAATCTCCTCGCGTGCCATCCTCGCCGAAAAAGAAACGCCGTCCAACCGAAAGCGTTGAACTCGCAGCGACAGCCCCAACTCTGTTGCACAGCTGGGCCGCTGGAACTCTTCTGGAAGGTTTGCCCACGTTGCAATCCTGCTAACCGCGCTCACCCACTGTCTGCGGTGCAAATTCCCGTGTTTCAACAGCGTCGCTTTCGCACCTTCAACAAGCCACGCCCTCCATCCCTGCTGTGGTGCGCGCAGAGGGCCTGCATGTTGCCTTGCAGCGTTGCAACCTATCGGCGCCAGAGCCTGTCTTCTTTCGTGTTGCTGGCCACTCATGAATGATGGCATACATTACATTCCCATGCGTGACAGAACAAAACGGTGAAGAAAGCCAACTCTCTGAACTCCACGAGGCAAAGTTGCGACGCCGTCCCAATACCGTGAAGTCTGCTGCCTTCCGTTCTATTGCAACCTCCCCCCAGGTTCTTCACATCTGGTATTACCAGTACCACTGCCTGTAAAATAACCACCGCAGACAAAAAGCGGCGTCCACCCATCCCCTCCAGCTCCCCCCTTCTGTGGAGTTTAGCCAGCCCACACAGGCAAGCATTTACTGAGTATAGTGTACCCGACGGTCATGACGTCATTAGACTTAAACCCGCAAAATCGCACGTCGCCCACCCATGCCAGTTCATCCACATGGAACTCCACAATCTCTGCCAACAAATACAGGGCAAGAAGAAGTACATCTCCATAGCTCGTAACGTTGGGCTTATTGTTTTTGAACCTTTATTATTATTATTTTCCGTTCGCCGCCTCAGCCTAAAGTCGAAAATGCCCCTTTGTTGGAACAGAGAGAGGGTCGCCTAATGGAGACTCTGCGTCATCACGCCTCGAACTACGCTGTTTTCGAGCATGCCAGCATTGCTAACTGATAATTAATTTTGCACGCTAGTGATTTCTTGGCATTTTTGTAAAGCAAATGTGGCAAGACTCGTAACATTCCCGACTGCATATGACAGCCAGGGTCCCGCTTTGACATGGTACGGAGTCAAGGGTGGTGTCTGGCAATGGGAGAAGAGTTCAATTATCCTCAAGTGCACATCTTGGAGCTCCTGTTCTCATCGAGGCCAAGTCGCACCCAACCGACACTATGCGGCTCAGTTTTACGTGCTGAATGCCGTGGTAGGTTGTTCTTTCTGCCGACAATTGATGACGCTGTACTCCGTCGATGGTGAAAGGCAATTGATATCGCAGCGTCCAGTTGCTTGCTTTCGCCGAGTCCATGTAAATTTTCAGATTGCCAGCATCGCTATTTTGATCAATACGACTAGATCGAACTTGGCTGCCTGGCGTATCGAACTCTCGATATGGATGCTGTCCCGCCTCGCTCTCTCCGCCTCTGCCTCCCATAGGTCAATGCCTCCTTCTAGAATACAACGGCGGGCTCACCCGGCTTGGGCTTGCATCTGTTCCGTCGCTATATTTGGGCCTTCTGCTGTCATCAAAGAGACGAAATGAGCCCGGATCATCGCTTCTGCGCCTTTAACCATGGGTGAGCCCGCTGAGACCCTGCCTGCCGGGCCGCTCTTAAACGGTCCGTAGGCTGCAACTGCAGAGAGGCGTTCCGTTCCGTGGCCTCGCCAGACGGCCGTGCATGGAGGCCCATTTCTGGGGAACAATTAGACTACGAAAAGAATGGCGACTATATCTAGAAAGAGAATAGTGCCCATTTAAACAGGCCAAAAGGCACCAGTGTGTGCCAGCCTGAGCTGGGAGAGTCAGTTGTGTCAATCATCGCTGAGGTTGTCCATGAGTCCGTCCCTTCATGTAGCACTCCCCCAACTTCTCCAGCAAACCCCCAATCGTGTGATGGTCCATTCACTCCATTCAGCTGCAGCTTCGTCTGGAGCGCCGCGCGGGTAGTGCCATGGCAAGCCAACTGCGTTAGTGATGGTAGTGGTGGTGGCGAGACGCCGCAACTACATTCACCACACCATCTTAGCCCAGCTTCGTGCAAACCACCCTTGCTTATGCAACTAGCAGCACTAATTCCCACATGGCTGCTCCCCTAATAAATGTACAGACAGCGTGCACTAGCGGGCACTCATGCTCTGCTGGCTTTCCGGGCGTCGTCTGTTCAAGACGTGATCTGCGGTCAGCCTGGCTGAGCTGAGAAATTGAGGATCTTCCATGCCAGATCAACTACGCTGCAGAGGCGCAGGCTTGCATATGCACATGTACAAATAATGCATGATTGTCCAAATCTCAGCCAATCCCTCTTTCAAGGTGAAGCCAGGATCCCGCTCACGTTTGGACGACGGCGCGCGGTCATGTCGCGTACCCTCACGCGACCAAGCTCTGGGGAAGACAGACTGAGCCTAGCAACACTGCTTGTGCATCCATACATGCAAAGCTCTCGCTTCAGTTTCGTCCCGCCATATTCGCTCCTTCGTTCTATTTCACTCTCTGAGGCGTTGCTGGCGCACGGGAGTACCTGCACTACTGCCTCGAAGCGAGCGGCATTGCCTTTACCAATATGGCAATCTGATGTGTTCTGTGCACGCGTTTCTCGTAATCTAAAAGCAAGCGTTTCTAATGGAACCAGGCTGCAGACTAGGCTAGCCCTTGCACACCACCTTCCCCCCCCCCCCCCCTGCAAAGAATGAGAGTTAGCGCAAGTTGGCTGGGCTCGTTAAACTTCTCCAGGCGACTCATAGGGAAACAGAGACAGCTCGGGTCGCGCACTGTCACTTGCAGCCACAAACCCTGCCAGAGATCTGCTAGTCTTCAGCCGCTCAGCATGTTTCTTGATCCGTCGCAAGCAGAGAGCCTTGTCTGCGAATAAGACCAGCTGCAAATTGGACCAAAGTCCCACACGGGGATGGGATAGACGTCGTATCAGAACGCATCCAACTCAGGGAGTCGCGTTTTGTGCCTTTTGCCGCAGCCGTTAACCCGTAACCCGCTCCGTAATTACTAGCACGCACTAGTTCGTTACCAGGTGGGAGAGCAGGCTCATTCGCTCACTTCCGTACCCTCGACCTCCGGTACGACTCAGGCCATGGAAAGACTGGGTCTCTAAAATTTTTTACGGTTCTTGGGGGATGCCGTGGGCAAGCAGCACAGTAATGAATGCTCGCTGTGGGCTCCATTGAAAATTCCTCGACTCATCCAGCCATAGAGCCGTCTTTTTGCCATACTGAGTAAGACCATCCATCCTTGCCCTCAGCTCCGTCCTGAACTGGGCCGCCGTCAGCACAGTCTGTGGCGCTAAGAGGGAAAACGCTACAGAGAGGAGCCAGGCGTCAGGCAATGACCCGATTTTCATTTGCCATTTGGTTTGAAACCGTCTTCCAGTGGCGTGGTTTTGAGGAGACGGGAAAGCGTAGCCCACTTGTGTTCTGTCCACCAGGCAGTCAGTCTTGGACGGCTGGCTGGCGTGGCTTTCAACTTTCGCGAAGGCGTTTGCGACGGAGGCGCGTCCGTCCATGGACGGAAGTTTACAATCGTTGTTCAAGGCTGGAGGAAAATATATCAACTTCGCGGGGTTTGGTTACGGCCACCGCTCGGAGCTGAAATCTCCAAATCAACTGCAGGAATGGCAATGCTTGGCGACGGCGTAGGTTTCCCGTCATCCATAGCTTTGCTGGAGCTGTGACACATCAGTTGGCGACTTGTGCGAACCAGCGTTGGCACGATGGCAAAGTGATATCCATATGCCGGCAAATAATCCAACCCATAATGGCCCATGTTTGATAGAGCTGATGTCGGCATGCAAAGCGTAGCCGTCTTGGCTAGCCTTGCTGCCATTGTCCAACTGCGCAAGCTGGCGTGCAGGTCTAGAGCCTCAAGATAGGCAGGCCCTGGCCCAATTATCAGCGCGCCAGCCATTGCTCAGTAGCCCAGACCCTTTCTGCTCTCGAATATGTGACACAACGCCATTTAAAGGCCGACATCCCGAACCAACCCCGACAGTTGTACATCTGTAGATAGTGGCGTGTGGTCGCAATTGACGTCTTCAAGATCCGGAATGTGCTTCTGGTCCCCGATCACGAGGTCGGACAACCAAGTACGGACGCGGCAGATGGTGAGCGTAGCCTTCACACTTACGAAAAATGACGCATCGCGGTCGCATGGTGGTCGCAAAATCTGGTGTGTGCTTTTACCGCAGATTAGGCCAGCTATGAGCGGTTTGCAATGCGTTTACATTCGTTGGGTTGATGGCAAGCTTCACGCACCATGATGTCGTTAGCGGCAGGCAGAGCAATCTTCATCGTTCTGACCTACCCTAGACATAATTTTCACCCCAGACAGCAGGTCCGTCCCTCGGACGCCAGAGCAGTGTTTAGAGCAGGAGCTGGTTTTTACCCGGCGGAATGTCGCGGAAATAGGTACCAGGATACCTTACAGAGTCGAGGTCCAATTCCAACGATTTTCCCCCTCGTGGTCGTCCGTAAAGTGATTTGAAATCCATGTAGCTTGCCACCAGAAATTTTGAACAAGCACCCCTCCATGCGCGGCAGGTTCTGGAAGGTGAGCCCCACTATCATGGTCACATCCATCCCACCAAACTTCGCTCAAGAAACCTGCATTACTGGTACCTGCGCGGGACAAGGTCTAATATCGACCAAACAATTGAGTTCTCCCAAGAATATCAATTAACTGAGAGCAAAGTACCGGCATATCAACTTTTGAGCCGGAAAACCTCGACTTTTTCCGCAATTTCGGCCAAGTGACGCCACCGCAGCCGGCAGCTTTGAAGATTTTGACAATCTTGATACACGGTCGTTTTATGAGTATCTAGGCGGATTAGCGGAACAATCCGAACGCCAGAGGAGAAAGAAGGGAAATAAGAAACTCGATTAGCGCAAAAAAAAAAAAAAAACGGCAGTCATGGTCTCAGCTTCCCAGGACGCCGCGACAAAGCTCGCTGGTCACCCAGGTGCTCGGCGTCTTATCCAAGAGCTGTTTCAGCAGACATCAGATGCTGCGCCAAACGTGGCACAAACAGCTGAGGAGACTCAGAATGCATTCGAAATTGG
The DNA here is from genome assembly GCA_027627215.1 of Lecanicillium saksenae. Classification (NCBI taxonomy): domain Eukaryota; kingdom Fungi; phylum Ascomycota; class Sordariomycetes; order Hypocreales; family Cordycipitaceae; genus Corniculantispora; species Corniculantispora saksenae. The sequence continues at coordinate 2,766 of JANAKD010000355.1, read as the reverse complement.
TTTTGCAGCCTTGGATGTCTTTCTACAGATTAATGTGACCGGCCCTGTCCCTTCGCAACAGCCCATGAGAGAGATTGAATCTCAGTTTCTCATGGCTTGGGAATCAACGTCACAAATCACCACTTCTTCCCAGTCAGCAGTTACACCGCTTTTAATGATGAGGAGAAATTGTGTTCGATTACTGGAAGTTGATGGTATCTCTCCCTATGCACACATCCCTTCCATTGAGCTGTTTTGCCTCGCCCGACACATTTTCACCAGGACGCTCTCGGCACCAACAAACGATATTGTGCGGCCTTTTGGATCCGACACGCAAAAGTACAGCATCTGTTGGACCAAACTTCGAATCCATGTTTGGCATTATAAGCTTATCGCACAGCCCAGCCTCGGCGGCTCTACTTTTACCAAGAGCTCCAACTGGATCGAGCTTCCATCGCTTGCCACCCAAATCACGGATTCTATGGGTGCTGTACGCATCCATGTATTGAGTGATGATGTATTGGCAGATGAGGGAGATTGGAGCCAACATGATAAAGTTCAGTTCCTGTTGGAAGCCGCTAACAACAACATCCTGCTCGGACGTTCGGAGAAGGCTAAGGAGCTTGTCGAGGAGGCGGCCAAGATGAGCAATTTCTTGTACGCGCTGTCGGGTGCTCTCGGCAAGAGAACCAAGTTTCAGGAAAAGAGCATTAGTCAATTAGTGGTACTAGCTCTCAGCCAGACAGAAGAGGCGCCGATACAAGCTGGAAATGACGAAGAGGATGATGCCAAGCCACAAGCCCTGAGGCTGAACGACGATACGCTTCTCGAGGAGATCCAATTCACAAAGGAGCAAAACAACAGCGATAAGAAGTCTGCTGAGCTCCCCGAGCAACTGGCAAATTTGTCTCCAGATGCGCAGCCGCAGCTTAATCCCCTTGACCAGATTACCCTCTTGACAGAGGCCACGATTAAAGATACATTTTCGCCAGCAGATACTCTCACTGCTGAAGAGATTTTGCCATTCGCAACACGCGTACTCGCTGACAAGTCTACAAACTGGCAAACATATACCCAAGCCCTTCTTGTGCGCTCGCGCATTGAAGTACATCGAAGCCGTACCTTGGAGCGCGGTGTACTCCAAATGCAGGCCGTAGCAGACCAAGTTCTTACAGACACCACATTTTCTTCTGATGAAGCGACTACGTCTGCCAAGAACGAGGAGAAAGACTCGGCCAATGATGTACCCACGATCCAAATATCTGCACCTGGACACCATACTGGTGAAGAAGCGGCGCCCGGTACAAATGCCCCGACCTCATTTTTCCCAGCCGTGAACGCCGCCGAATCTGCGCCTGCCGATGTGCGCCTGAAATATATACATGCTCTTTCCACCCCTCCCCGCTGGCACTTAGAGGCTGAGTTGGCCTACGCCTGGGCAGGCGCAGGTTCAATTCTCTCTGCGCTGGAGATATTCAAGCGTTTGCGCCTATGGGCTGAAGTTGCTCTTTGTCTGGCGAGCGCTGATGCTGCTGACGACGAAGACGGCCGTGGAAGCGGTGGAGAGGCCAAAGCGAAGGGGATTGTCCGTTGGCAGCTTTTCAACAAAACCGGCGCTGACGCTTCGTCCAAATCAGATCCGGACGATGAGGTTGCTGTCGAGGACATCACATCGCTGAAAGCAGATGACTTCATGGGCCCCGAACGCTCTCCAGCGCCACCAAATGCCGCGCGTCTGTGGTGTATTCTTGGAGATTTGGAACACAATGCCTCCTTCTATGAAAGCGCCTGGGAAGTGTCTGGTCACCGGTACGCACGCGCTCAGCGCTCTCTCGCCGAGCACTACCTACGAGAGAAAAATCTGGAGGGTGCCCACGAAGCGTATAAGAAGGCCACATCCGTCAATCGTCTTGACCCAGACATGTGGAGCCGCCTTGGTGATATCAGCCTTCGCCTTGGACGTTTCGAAGACGCTGCCGAGGCCTTTAACAGGGCGATCGGAAGCGCCACTGGCGATCTTGGGGGCGAAGACGCAAAAACTTGGAGCAACCTCGGCACTGCGCTATGGAGTCTTTACTGCGAAGTCATCAAAAACCAGAAGCAGAAAGAAAGCGATGCTGTGGTTTCAACGCAAGAAACTGAAGCCACACCTGTCAGCCTTGCTGAAGACGAAGACGAAACCGTTGCTGTTGCAGTCAATACTGCCAAAGACGCTGAAATGACCAAAGATCCAGAAACTCTACTTGCGCAGGCTCTGCGTGCTTACAAAATGGGAGCTACCGCGGCTCACGACAATTGGCGTATCTGGGAAAACGTCGTGACACTTGCGTGCCGCATGCGTTCCCCGGCCATTGTCGAAATCATCGCCGCCACTCGCCAGATCCTCCGCATCCGCCAAAGCGAAGATGCTGTCAATGTCCCTGTCATCGGCGCGCTGCTGCAAGAAGAGGTCTTGAGCAAAGAGAAGGACGCAGGAACGGGCATCTACGAGCCGCCACGAGGAACCCCAGAGCGCCTGATTGCTCGCGTCATTGAAGAGGACATAGTGCCACTCATCACGCGTCGCGCCGAGCTGTGGGCTCTTGTCAGCAAGCTGCGCGGCTGGGTCCGCGACTACGCCGGTGCCATTGATGCCGCTGAGAAGGCCTGGCGTGCCACCGTCGGCTCGTCCGGCAGCGGACTGCTGCCGGGTGATTCTACCGCCGCCGGCGCCGACTGGACTGAGGACGAGGCGTCGTGGCTCGAGGTCGTCTCTCGCACAGACGAGCTCGTCTCCGTGCTCGAGAA
>JANAKD010000354.1:0-21827 GCA_027627215.1 Lecanicillium saksenae | reverse complement strand
CGAGGGGGGCGGTGATGAACTGCTGCTCAATGGCGACATCGGGGTCGTTGAAGGCGCGGCCGGCGAGGCGCTTGAGGCAGTTGACGGTGTTTTTGAGGTTGGAGATTTCCTGGGTCTTGGCCGTCTCACCGAGGTAGCGAGACTTGGGACCGAATCCGACGAGGGAACTGTAGCGGGGAGGGCGAGTTAGCAAACGGAGAGAGAGAGAAAGAGCGGTAGAGTTTTGCGTGTGTAGAGCGTCGGGACGTACGGAGTAGAGCGGTTGGAGACCTCGTTGGTAACCTAAATGAGTAATGCGTGGTTAGCAGGCAAGGCCTGAGGTGGGAAAATTGGGCAAAAGCGCAGAGCTTGGATCCGGGGTTGGGCAAACATACCACGTCGACACCGCGGTTTCTGGCGACGGCAATGACCGTCTTGAGGGTACCGAAATCGACACCTGCAGGGGGAGAAGAAGAGGAATGTTAGCGAGGTTGCACGCGACCGAGGATGAGGGTTGGAATCCCCCTCAAGTCGCGTTCCCAAGGATTTGCCTTCGTCGCCCATGCAGTAGTTGTGCGTGGGTTGGCGTGCAGAGCGGTGGGCGAAACGAGAACAAGAGAGGTTCGGCGAAAAAGAGCAAAACGTACCGACGACACTCATGGCTGCTGTGTGATGAATGGGAATATGTGAAGAAGAAGAAACGAGAGAAGAAAATATCAGTCGTGCCCAATCAGCCGCGATGTAAGAAATCGGGACGCTGAAAGTTTGAAAGAGGGCGTGGGATTTTTTTTTTGGGGTGGGAGAAGATTTGCTTGGAGGTTCAAAAGGTGGGAGTGGGAGGAGGAGGGGAATTGCGGCGGGAGAGGGAAAGATTTCTGGTTGGGAAGGCGGGGCGACGGTTTGACGGGTGAGTTGGTAGTGGTGGTGAAGGTGGTGGTGGTGGGAAATGGACGAGGTATAACAAAAGGCCAACCACGGGGCATAAAAATAGAGTCTAAAATTCTTGATAATCCAGAAGCATCAAATATTCGAGTTGATGTATAAAATAAAAAGTCTGGGTAGAGATGCCAACGTAGAGTGTCATGGAAAAGAGGGCAGGCAAATCAGTCTACAAATTATAGGTGACGAGCTGTTTTCTGCATCGTCCTTTAGGCTTTAGCGGTTGCTACAGCGGCAACATCCCACTGCAAGGGTCGCCCGCTGCGCCCGCCGCAGGGAACGGACCCTCTCCCGCCAGCCAGCGACGGAGAAGCTCCCAGACAGCAACAAGAATGCCTGCATAATAATTTTTTCCCCCTTCTTCTTGGGTGGCGGCGGCAAGCGGTGAGTTTACTGCCTTGGGTCAGCAAGTGTAAAGAAAAGATACATATTCTTCTACCGCGGGGCCCTCCCCTGTCGAGTAGCTCCCACACTGTTTTGCCCGCAAACTGGTACTTGCCCTCGGCTGCCCCGCCATCACGGACCCAAGTACCGCCACGCCAACCCACTCACTGGTGCGACGACAAGACACTAGACGGGTGCAGCATCAAGTAGAAGCTCGAAGAATTTTCCAGAGTCGCCTTTGTCCATCCAGCTTAGCTTCTCCCAGCAAGGCGACCTCAAGATTACCATTCAAGGACATGGATGCGTATTTCCCTGCCCAATCAGCCTACCAACCTACCTACCTACCTACCTACCGACCTCCATACCTACCTATGCTATCCGTAGCCATGCCCGTGCCTAACTTGTCTGTCCCTCCAACCACATTCCCATCGCTGCCCTATTCTCCAACCCACCATATGATTCATCCGCCTCCCAATTCGCCATCAATGACGATAATTCAGTCGCCCAATCCACCTCACCACACTCACCTCTCTCTACCTTATTTCCTCTCTGCCTCATTACCTCATTACCCGCTCTTACTCTGCATCTCCCCGCCGCAACCCCTTCCGTGTGGCCTGTTGCCCCGCCATCCGCCATCCACCCTCCACGAAACCACCCTCACTTATACCCCGAACCACCTGCAAACCGCCCGCCAAGACCACGCTTCTCCAATATCGCGAAACATTTCTTCTCGCACATGACTTGAAAATTAATACCAAACTATTCTCAACAGCAAATTACTCTCTAAATACCCCAGTAAAAACATGATCAAATTCCCTCTTCCCTCTCATGACCCATCACCTCCGCTTCCACTACCCTCACCGCGCCCTCCTCCCTCGTTGCCAAGCCTCAGTTCCTTCGCTCTCTGCGCTGCCATGTACTTTCTCTTATCCTCTTCACTCATAAACCTCTCCATGAATCGACTCTGCAGCACATTATTTCCTCCCTGCACCGCTTCAGCCTCCGAGAGCTCGCTCTCCACGGAATCACGCGGCCCATGCCTGACCCATTGCGGAAGCACTGAATCCCCTCCGGGGACTAAAGAGTCGTCAACATGCTCATAGGTACCTTCCTTGTTCCTCTGTCTCGCTGAAAAGATGCCGTCTACCTGGTCTGGTGGACGGACCGTACTCTTTGTCCTTCCCAGGCCCTGCTGTTGATTTGACGAAGCGCCGGGAGACTGCAAAAGCCTTGCTTCTCTCGCCGGTATAAATGTTTCCGGTACCACGTTCAATTCGTCGCCTTGCTCTTCCGCCTTCTCTGCGGCCTCTCGAGCCGTCGTCGTCGTATCCGCTGCCGCCGCGTCTGCTCGTGGCCCTCCCCACGTCCTCTGTCCAGCTGTGAAAATCCCATATACAATGTAATACCAGTTGAAAAATGGGTTCAAGATGAACATGAGAGGATACAGCCAAGCCTTGAATCGCCGAAGCTTGAGCCCAAAGTAGAGCATCAAAGCCCAGTTCAGCCCCAGCGATACCGCGATAAAGCCTACCGGAAGGTCGTGGATCGTCGCCACCGTCGACAGCAGCGCAATCACCATGATGAAAAAGAGCAATGACGTGGTTCGAATCGTGTTTTGCATGAATCGAACCAGTACCAAGATAGGATATCGCTTCCATAATCTCCAATCCGTCAGCATGCACACCTCATTCGTCATAAACCCCAAGAACCATCGACGCCGCTGCTTAACAAGGGATCGATACGTCTGCACGGCTTCCGTTTTGCAGAATGCAGAGGTGCACATCTGAATCTGATACTTCTTCTTGGCTCCAATCATGAAAAGATGAGTCAGCCAGCGATCCTCGCCCAAGTGGCATTTGGCAAAGTCAAACAAGTCCTCGCACTGTTCTGCCTTGTCGGCAAAATAGTACTTGGCCATTCTTCGAAATGCCGACAGCCGTAGCATTGTCAAAGCGCCTGGAAGACAAGTGACCGAGCCACATCCAGATTCCACTGTCCGCTCAAAAAGCTGACCATGGATATACTCAATATCTTGCAGCAGTGTGATGATGCTATGCTTCTTCGTCGTCGATGTAATCACACCAGTCATGGCCAGCATGTCCTTTGTGTTGCCCGGACTAAGCTCCATGTCGTAAACAAAATTTTGCAGACAAACTCGGTCCAAAATGCAGTCCGAGTCAATAAAGAGGATGAACAAGTTATCGTTGCGCTTCAGGTACCGTTCGTACACCTTGTCAATCAACCTAAACGTCATCTTCTGACAATGTCGTTTGCCGCCATGCGGAAACCGAGACACCGTGACTCTGGCCGACTTGTACATGACATCAATGCTTCGTGGATAGGATCCAACCGTCTCCGGTACACCGAGTTTTGCAATCGTGTTCAAGTATAGCTCATCTTGCTGGTCACCGTCAAACGACAAGAAGACGTGGATGCACGCTGCCGGGTAGTCGCAGTCCACGACTGAGTTGATCGCAGTGACGAGCACGTCTGGCTCCTCTCGGTAGCAAGGCATGACAATCACCACCTTCGGCGCGGTTACATCATCCAGCACAAGTTTTATTCGCTTCGTTCGGCCGAGTTGATTTGTCACGAGTTGGTAGATGCAAAATAGCCAAGGCACAGTCAGGAGCGCGGCAAAGCTCCAGAAGGCAAACCACTGCAAGCCCATAACTGCTTCTTCCGGAAAGTAGCGCGTTATCTGGTGCGGTAGAGGTAATGTCACGATCATGACAGGCAAAAATACTAGTCTGCGTGGACGTGAGCACCAGAGAATAGGCAACATCACAACGTAGGGAAGCTCACATACCTCATCAGAAGAAAAGCAACTCCCACGATAACACAGAGCGCATTGATGGACCAATGCTCTGCCTTCTGAAATGCCTTGATGATGCAGTAAAGAAAGGCAGCCAGCCAAAGAAACCACTCCAAAAATGCCATCATCATTACCACGCCTACAACCGATGTGTAGACAATCTGGCATTTTGAATCAGCATCCGTAATCAATCACTCGTTCCCTCGGGTTTCTCAGTGACAACATCAATTGTAACACATACGTCTTTGATCGGCCATGCGGCAGGTATCGAAGCCATAGCTAAGGCACGGCGTGGTCGTTAATGGTACTGCTGCAAGAGATTCGCCGACAGAATTCTACCGTGTCGCTCCTTCTGTAGCCATTTATTAAGCTTAGCCAATGTAAGAGGAAGATGCCAACATCTACCAAACGAAACTTGTCTGACACGCTGGCGCATGCACTCGACCGTGGGCTAATTTAACTTGCGTGCACCTCTACCCGTTTACGAAGGCAGGGGCCACCTGCCGTGTTTGCTGTTGCTATTTTCGCCATTTCAGGTTTCACAAGCTCGGAACCAGACGCCGCCAATTCCCCTGCAGCTGGTTCAAATACGCAAATAATCTAGTTGTATTTTCTATATTAAATACGGCATCAAAACTTGACTATTAGATTTGGTCACGTATGATCTGCATATGATGCTGATCTCCGAGTCGCGGTAGGTAGTCTTGTGCGAGCGACGCGGATGATCGCAACGTCGTCCAAGGACGGCTCAGCATGCATGATCTTCGAGCCGGCAATGGTTTGTGTGCCTCGTCCTCGCGTGTAATTTCGGCTTCACCGAACAAGTTGACGTTCCCGCACCGCCGCAGCCCAGCCGCTGTGTTTGTTGCACGCCCGTATCTATGATGGGAACAAAAGTTCGGGAGCTGACTAGCCATTGCGCCTGGGCCCAACCGCGCCCGCAAGGATTTTGCTATGGAGAGTCTTGTGCATCATCAATTGATGCATGCAAATTGGCCCTTGACTGCTGTCTCTGGGATTGTGTTTTTGGCTTGCTTCGCGATCGGCCTTTGTTCTACCAATCCACATCGCTCAGCTGCAGCTTTCGGACTCTCTGACCGCGGTCTTTGCCAGAGCGCTCGACTCGGTTATGGTAGAATGTTGTCTGCTTCTCGCCACCTGATACTCTGTCAGTTGAATGTTCCAATCAAGTAAGCTGCGGGATATCCGTACTGTCTTGGTCATCACTTTGTTGCAAATCGTAGTTCAAAACCAAATTCTTGATGCGTTGCTGCTCTTCCCGCTCAGCCTGTTGAGACGATTTCATAGCAAGCGCAAAGGCAGAGTCGGAGGGCAATTCAACCGTGCGTGTCTGCAAGTAGTTAGCGGGAGAAAATGCGTCGTGGTAAGGCAAATGCGTACTTGTTGGCGGTTGCCCTTCTTGGTTAGGAGCGAGAAGGCCATTTTGTTCGTTTGAGTATCTGCGCTTTCAGGAATCGGCTGGCCTTCGCCAGCATTAGGCTCCCGAGCCTTGGGGCGAACAGGGAGAGGGACATCGAATTGCTGCTTGCGCTCAAACTTGCGCGATTCCAGACTCTCAGCCATCATCTTGGCATACTCTCGCTCAAAGTCGGCCTCATCCTCCGGATCGATTGCTTCTTCCTGCCTCGTGACTACAATGGCTTCATCATAGTCTTCACTATCGGCGTCCGAATCTTCTGCCAGCTCATTGATGTAGTCCTCGTCCTCGGAGAGGCTATCGTCGTCCTCGTCAACATCTGCGTCGCCCTCCATCTCGTCTAAATCACCATGCTCATCGTCAGAAGAAGCGCCACTAGTCGCGTCATCTGCATCAGCGTCAATTGCCTTGTCTGCGCCACTGGACTTCTGATCCAGTGCCACAGCCTCCTGGAAGGCTTTGGTAGCTTCTTCCAGGTTGGCGGCGAATTTCCATTGAGGGCGAGTCAAACCAAACGTGTCTTGAACAATGAAATCAATATCCATTGGGAGTGCAACCTTGGTGTGGACATAGTATTGGAAGAAAGAGAGAAAGTAGTCCAGTTTCTTGCCAGCAGCGCCGCGATTGAAGAACACACCACAGGTTTCTAGCATAGTTGAGATGAGTCGTATGCGGAAGAAGTCATCCGGCGGATCGAACGAGTTCAGTCGCCCAGGCACAGGAGCGCCGCCATAGCCAAAAGTCAGAATCTTGTACATGGTATCAAAAATGACCGGGTGTTCCAGCATGCGGTAATTGTAAAGTTCGCTGAGATACTTGACCTCGGCGACCCTGCGCTGGAACGTTCTGAAATCATTCTGCTCAAGGCCAAACGTAATGGACTCGATGACACTGTCAATCACTTTAACGACAAAGGCAGGGTGATACCGGTACAGAGCACTGAGTAGAATGGCAAGCAAGTGGACGTTGCCGTACTTAACTTTGCCAGGCTTCGAAAAGACCTTCTCGAGCATGGCAACAACCTATTAATGGCATTAGCAGAAAATCCCCACGCGGTAGAGCAGCCCGACATACATCACTTTCTTCCCAGTGCAGACGCCTAATTTGTTTCAGAATCTTGCTGTAGTTTCTCTTCGTCATGTCATTGTAGACGAGCTTTCGAATAAACAGGTCCATGGGCGTGCGCTCTTTTTGTTCGATGGCAGGACGCTCCGGTGGGTCGACATAATAGACGGCGTTGTCAATCAACATCCGTTCCGGCTGGCCAATATGCTGAACCGACTTCTTGCGCTGAAGCGTTTCCAGAAAGCTGATCATTCGTGGAGCGGTATCTGGGGTCTTCAACAAGTAGCGACCACAGTTCTCCAAAAGATTACAGAGGATCTCGATATTCATTCGCGAAAAGTCATCTAGGCTGACTTTAAGACAGTGAAAGACAACGTGCTCTGGCACAACACCAAATTTGGTCAGCTCGGCCAAGTAGCGAATGTTGCCCAGGCGGACTTGGCCAAGAAAATCCTTTTCTTTTCTGCGCTGCAAACTGCGAAATTCTGCATCAAGATAGTCCACAAGGCCTTTGGGAACATCGGGCATATAGCGACCCAATGTAGCAACCAGACGGGACCAAGATGGTAGCAAATCTCCTCGACCCTTTGGGACTTCAGTGAGTGCTTTGACAAGTCGATTTCGAGAGGCTTTGGAGTTCAGATAGCAAAAGTCAATCGCCATCTGATCAATGGTCTCTTTGCTCGTCAGGTCAGGCAATCGGGCAAGAAGTGCATCAACCTGGGCACCGATAGTCTTGTTGGCAATAGCCATGGATTGGTCTTCAGCTAAATCCGCGGCAGTAGTCGTTTCTGTTTCATCTGCCTTCTTGCCAACCTGGTCTTCACCATCAGGCTTCTTCTTCTTGCCATCTTCCAACAGCATGGACGGAACCTTGCCCTTCAAGTCCACCAGATTTTCGTAGAAGCGTCGCTCTTCATCATCGTCCCAAATGCCTGTCCCATCGCCGTTTGAGCGCAGATACTCCCCGGTCTTCACGAGACCGATTCCAGCACCAGAGTTGTTTAAAGAATCATCCGAGTCTTTCAAATCAGGCATCTCGGCCCCGATGGCATCAGCGATGACTTGGGCGTTGGAGACGAGACGATCCTGGGCCTTGACCTGTTTTTCGTAGTTGGCCTGTCGATCCTCGAAGACTTCGCCGCTCTTCACATAAGCCTCAGCATTTCGGCGAGCTTGCGAATGTATAGACTTCTGATCGCGAACGATGTGGTTTTTAACATCCTCAAAATATTTTTTCAGAATAACTTTGAATTTTTCGGATAATTCAGGGGGCGTAAATGGTTGATCCGATTCCTCGTTGTCCACAGATTGTATAGTCTCCGCCGCGGCGCCGTCTTCTTCAATGGTCTTTCTGCCGTCGGCATTCGTGGGTTTGACGCCAAGAACATCCCAGCTGAAAGCCTTGACGAAAATGACGAGCAGGGGAAGATTGATGTGCTCGCGATCATAGCCAAGGAGATCCTTGAGGACCTCGAGCGGGAATGGCTCTGCAGAGGTACCATTCTTTGCGTTTGCGCGCGGTTTTATCTCGGCCGTTTTCGAGGCTACAGCCTTTGTCGCATCGTCTGGTTTTACCGCGTCATCGAGCGTTCTCAAAACACCGAGGAGCCAAAGTTCAGTGACAACGCGCAGAAGCGCTCTCTGGCGGGTCAAACGCTCCTTTTCCTCCTTTTCGCGGACCTCCTGGGGAAGGGTTTTCAGCGCACTCTTGTCCGGCGTGGCCATGCCACGGCCCAGAAGCCAACTGAGGTGCTCAGTAAACTCGGCAGGGCCGAAGCGCTGGTGCAAAGCGCTGGCAATCTCGGCGCCAGCATCAACCTCGCCGGGTGTTTTGAGCTTGCATAGGCCTTCATAGAAGGCGGAAATGATCTCGGACAGGTACTTGTGGAGGCTAAGGGTGCGGATCTCCTGGAGGAAGGTGCTCAGGGTAGCAGCGGTTATTGCAGTGCGAAGTCGCTTAATAAAGGCAGTGTTTTTCTTGAGGGACGAGTCGAGGGAGCCGTTGACTTGGAAGATGTTGGGTTCGCCAGTCCATGCTCGTTCGTTTGCAGCGCGCAGCTCGCCTGCAGAGGGGTTAGCTGTCAAGCGGCCGAGAGATGCGGGACACTTTCGGGAGAGGGCATACGCTTCCGTGCGCGATCCATCTTGGACCGCGGCTTGAATCAGTAATATTAAAAGTAATAGGGTGGTGAGTGGCTACATCCGGGCGCTGGCAGCACTAGGGGATAAGCTGCGCCGACAGAGGGTGCAGCAACCGGGCAAGAATCGTCGGCATCGGTGCGTGCGAGTGGGAGGCGAGGCTGGACAGCAGCCAGCAGAAGCGCAGGGACAGGCGAGGGGTTGGCGATGCTTGGATATCGAGCCCGAGATTGGTTGGCGTTTACGTTTACGTGCGGCTCGACTGTGACTTCGATGGATGGGCAATTTTGGAGTGGATTTTTTGGAGGGGNACATTGCCTGTGTTGGTTTAGCGTGACGCCGAGCTGGCGTTTGCGGGCAGGCGAGGGGCGAGGGAGCTACTGTCAGGCGTATAAGGGTTACTAGCTAAGCCATGAGAGTGGCTGGTCACTTTTTGGCGCAACAGCTACCCTGTACTGTACCTAGGTAGGCAGGAAGGACCTGCGAAATCGTGCAGGTGGACAGCCTCAGGGTACTCAGCCGCCTGGAACAGCCTGGAACGGCCTGTAACATCCAGTGCGAGCAGACGAACGCACACATGGTGAGAAAGACACTGCGCGCAAAGATTGCATTCGCCATGTTTGTTGCCCTAAAATTGAAATAAAAATCAGGGATCTAGTGAGATAGTTGAAGAGTTCTGAAGAAGAAATATATGAAAAAGGGAAAGGATGTATTGGCGCTTCTGATCTGGGTACGCCCTTAGCCCTCTCTAGCCGCCTTCGTCGGGATACTAATCAATGTATTTCAACCCACCTTGGATCCCTCAAACCATCCAAAAGCAAGTTCACCTTCTCCCCGGACTAACATTAGCACGTCCAGGTAAAACTTCTCGCTCAACGCTAAACACGTACAATGCCTTGCTTCCCCGGCACTGCGGAGCCGCAACAATCGGCACTACGATGCCGGCTACTACCTTGCCCTTAGGCCGTCCCAGACATACAGATTTCACACTCTAACTAGCAGCCCAGAAACCTGCCGAGTCCTCGGCACCCCAATGACCCAGTCGGTGTTGGTAGCTGCCCATATGCCACACCGTCCAGACTCGTCTCAGGTGGCCATCGCTCCCGCCCGGAGATGCAGCCCGGAGATGCTCAATTCATACGACCTGAGCACGATAAGAAGACACCGAGCGTTCCTAGCCTTGGACCTATGCTGGCCTTCTCATGACTATTGTCGGCACTCTGTTTCGCTGTCGCCGCTCCGCCAATCGCTAGCAGCTCAACGCCTGCCCCTTTATAGTCACCATTCTCGCCGGCTCCGAGACTTCTAGTGCAGCACCAGGGCCGTCTTTCCGGAAAATCGTTTCTCTCTTGCTATATGGGCAGCGAGGCTAACAAGCAATAGTTGTAAATTTTGTAGTGCATGTTGGCCCTAGTAAGGGTTGCGGCGGGACCGAAGCATCTAGACCATGCGCTTGGGACGGGGCTACGATCGCAACTCCGGGGAGATGACATTTGACGCGCAGTGAAAGGAGGTTTGCTACAAAATGACGGCGAGAAAATTGATCGTCAGCGCCAATCTTTCATGCGCTGGTTAAGGCATATGGTTATCTTTTGTGGCGCAGAGTGTAGACTGATAAATGAGTTTATCTCAGATAGGCACTAAACGTGAGCTCACAATCTGAGCGCCACAAAGATAGCATCCTCCAGTAGCATGCAAATGATCAAGTTGATAAAACTAGCAAGTCGCTTCCGCGGAAATATTCGAAATGCCAGCTAATAACTGTAAGACTACCAGACGTGACAGAATTATGTTGTCTGGCTTGAGGCTTATAAGGCCCGTGGCCCACACACGGCAGAGATGTGCCGTAGTGAGTAGCACCGTGCCCCAGATTATATGCTCGGGCTTTGCACAGATTGATTCCTATGGAATACGTGTAACTTGCGCTATAATTCAATTCTTTCTAGTCTCGGAACCTCGGCCTCGCTACAGGCAGGGAAATACCAATTCCAACCCGGCTTGCCGCGACTCAACTTCTACACTCAGCATTGGCTAGCACTTTGGAATAAGTCTTTCTTGCGTTTCAGTACATACTCTGTGTTTATATCAGTTCACATTTTCCAATACCCGTTTCAGTCATCTTTGTTCACTCCATACCCCAGCTGTACCAAAAATGGCGACCAAAAGCCGACCAGGTGCAATTTACACCAACACCACATTCCCCCCTAGTCCGCCCTCAACTGTCGGCAATTCTCATGCTGGCAGTGACGATGAACGAGACGAAGCAGACCATGCGCCACCTACTCCACCGGCAGAACGAGTTGGTCAACAATTTAAACCATATGCGCTCCCACCCCCAAACACGGCAACGCAAGTTCTCCCAGAGGATTTGAAAACCCCCGACAAGTTGGTCAATCGGGACCCCAGACTTATACGACTGACGGGCGTTCATCCCTTTAACGTTGAGCCACCATTGACCGAGTTATACGACGAGGGTTTCTTGACGAGCGAAAATCTGCACTACGTCCGCAACCACGGCGCAGTTCCTCACTGCCCAGATGATGAGTCTCTCGATTGGACCTTTACTGTCGACGGACTAGTAGAAAACCCCTTCACAATCACAGTTCGCGATCTAATCCAGAAATTCGACCAATTCACATACCCAGTTACTTTGGTATGTGCTGGAAATCGTCGCAAAGAACAAAATGTCGTCCGAAAGTCGAAAGGCTTCTCGTGGGGGGCGGCTGGTCTCTCGACAGCACTATGGACCGGAGTGCCGATTGGTGCTCTGCTGAGAATGGCAAAAACCAAGAGAGCTGCAAAATATGTATGTTTTGAGGGAGCGGACAAGCTGCCCAACGGATATTATGGTACATCTGTCAAACTGAACTGGTGCTTGGACGAGAATCGAGGCATCATGGTCGCGCACAGGATGAATGGACAGGTTTTACATCCAGACCACGGCAAGCCAGTTCGAATAATCATCCCTGGCCAGATTGGTGGACGCAGCGTCAAGTGGCTGAAAAAGATTACAATTACCGCTGATCCTAGTGATAATTGGTACCACATCTACGACAATCGAGTCCTTCCCACAACAATATCACCAGACGCCAGTGCAAATCTGCCAGAGGTCTGGAAAGACGAAAAGTACGCCATTTACGACCTGAATGTCAATAGCGCTATATGCTACCCAAGACACGATGAGAGACTCATACTAGCCACCGCCCCGGAGATGTACAAAGTCCGAGGATATGCATACGGTGGTGGCGGGAAGAGAATCACACGACTCGAAGTCACTTTAAATAAAGGCAAATCGTGGCAGCTTGCGGGCATTCACTACCCAGAAGATGATTACCGTCGTGCTCCTGACGGGGACATGTTGTATGGTGGAAGTATAGACATGTGGTGGCGCGAAACATGTTTCTGCTGGTGCTTCTGGGAAATCGACTTGCCAGTATCTGATCTCTGCGGGGCCGACGACATCATGATTCGCGCCATGGACGAGGGCATGATGGTGCAGCCGCGAGACATGTACTGGAGCGTTCTCGGCATGATGAACAATCCGTGGTTTCGCGTTGTGATCCACAAGGAGGACGGTGCTCTTCATTTCGAACATCCTACCCAGCCGGCATTGATGCCAGGCGGCTGGATGGAGCGCGTGAAGGCCGACGGAGGCAACCTCACCAACGGGTTCTGGGGAGAAAAGACGGCAAACGGGGAGGACCAGGCGCCAAAAGAGCCCGAGAAGGAGATATGCATGATAAACCCCAAGGTGAACCGTATTATCACGCTGGATGAGCTCAACGCCCATAGAGGAGAGACTGAGCCCTGGTTCGTCGTCAACGGCCAAGTGTATGATGGAACACCGTACCTTGACGACCATCCTGGTGGTGCGACCTCCATCATCAACGCAGCTGCCCAGGATGCAACTGAAGAATTCATCACCATCCGTATGTCCTTGCATGTTATTGCAAATGCGTGAAAAGAGACTAACTTGTAAGCAGACAGCGAGAATGCTAAAGCAATGATGCCTCGATACCATATTGGTACTCTCGATGATGCCGCCCGCAAGGCTCTCGAGAGCGGCGCCGACGAAGCGTCCGCGAACGACCCCACGCGTCCTGTATTTCTTCAACCGAAAACCTGGAGCAGAGCCATTCTGGAATCCAAGACAGACGTTTCCTCTGATAGCAAGATATTTTCCTTTCGTCTCGATCATGCCGAGCAGTCCATTGGTCTTCCAACTGGCCAGCATCTGCTCATGCGACTGCGAGACCCAGCCACCCGAGAAGCTATTATTCGGGCGTACACACCGTTGTCAGAGACTCACGCCAAGGGTCGGCTGGACATTCTCATCAAAATCTATAGAGATGCTCCTGGGCAGCCGGGTGGCAAGCTCACGCAAGCTCTGGATTCGATTCCTCTAGGCCACTTTGTTGATTTCAAAGGCCCCGTCGGGAAATTTGAGTATCTTGGTAGAGGGAAGTGCACAGTGTCTGGCACAACGAGGCATGTCAGACGGTTCATCATGATTTGCGCCGGCTCGGGGGTGACGCCCATTTTTCAAGTACTACGTGCGGTTACCGTCGATGCAGCAGATGAAACCGAATGCTTGGTGTTGGACGGAAACAGGTGCGAAGAGGACATTCTATGCAGGACCGAGCTGGATGGCATGGTGGCCAAGGCGCCGGAGAGGACGACGCTGTTGCATAAGCTCTCTCGGCCTGGTACTTCCTGGCAAGGCCTACGGGGAAGAATGGATAAACAGTATCTCGAGGAGAAGGTTGGCGGCTTTAGAAAGTCTGACGGCCAAGAAATGGTGTTGGTGTGTGGCCCAGGAGCACTTGAAGAAACGGTCCGCAACGTGTTGGGTGACATGGGTTGGAAGCCAGACGATTTGCTCTTCTTTTAGCGTGCTACTGAAGCGGGAATAAATGCAATGATTAAATAAATAATTCTCTTGCTAGCCGTTACTCGTATATAATTTGTCTGTTACATAAATACTTTTTTGACCCAAAACGCCTTTAACAGAAGCTGCTCGAAATAGGTGCCCTAACAGGGGGAGAGCAGCCGCGGTATACATGGTATACCATACAGCGTACTTAGAAGAGCATTCTCTCGGCGACTGGCGCGTCATGAGGCTCGCCGCCGACTTCAACGCCTCCTTCAACACCCGTGAAGGGGTAGTAAAACGCTGACACCGCGATGGATACGTATAGAATAAGAAGAAGGGTTCCCTCGAGGTAGTTGCTCTTCTGGTCCTGCAGAACCTTGCCCACTGTGAGAATGGACAGGATGAGCATGACAATGTTGAAGATTTCAAAGTCGAGATCCATGGGCCTGTTGAGACCCCATCCGACAATGACGGTCAGAGGCGCGGTAAAGAGTGCGGTCTGCAGGGTGGCGCCGAGGACGTGGGACAGGGCAAAGTTCATCTGGTTGTCCCAGGCTTCGTCTATCGCCGTGAGGTGCTCCGCAAACTTTTCCACGAGCGGTACGAGAATCAGGCCCATGAAGGCGTCCGAGACGCGCGAGTGCTTAATCACGGGCTCGATCTGGTCCACCAGGCCGATGGCGAGGAGCGTGACCAGGCTGATGGACACGGCGAGGGCGATGACGCACTCGGTCATGGTGAGCATGTCCTTGGCGTTGGTCTTGCGCTTCCCGCCCTCACGGTGCTCATCCCCTTCGAAGATAGCGTCGTAGATGCCGTGATGGGTGCGCGCTTGGAAAAAGGTGTACACCAGGTATGCGACGATGAGCAGGCACGAGATGATGCGAGAAATGTGAAGGGTGGCCGATGACAGCTCCTCGTCGTCTTTGCCCACGCTCAGCAGTCCTTGGCGGAACACGGTTGGAACTGCCAGTACTACACCACTACTTTTGTTAGTATCTCTGAGCTGGAAGGCGAAAACTATCCGACTTACGCCATGAGCAACAGCCCGCTTCCTGCTTCGCTGATCGCATCGCTAAAGCTCTGCTCCTCGCGCATCAAGCCGCCGACAAAGAAGACGGCACCAAGACACAGCAGCATTGTTGCCAATATAGAGCCCAAAATTGCAGCCTTGATAATGTAGAAGTTGTTGGGATTATCGCTTTTCAGAAAGACCAAAAACAAGACGATTTCGACGACGGAGCCGCAGGTGGTCTCAACTAGGACACCAGCGACATGAGGTACCTTGCGGGCGAATTCCTGGCTGGCAAACCCGACGAGACTGGCGCAAGGAACCATTGCAATATAGGACAAGATGAAGATTAAAGTATGGTGATCGCTAAGCGTATCTGTTACAGAAGCCGGATCAGCAATGTGCTCCAGTACGGGAGGCTAGTCAGTAGCGCCACCTCTTTGACTTACATCGTACAGCCAGCGCCGCGGGGACAACGGGCCAGAGCATGCTGCACAGGGTACTAGCTCTGCAGGCAGACTTGAACGAGATGCGGAAAAAGTGCCATGGGTGGACGCCGCTGCGGCCACTTTCGCCCTGCGGCTTGACTTGGAGCTTCTGGCTCTTTTCCTGCGGGCCATTGGGTTTACTGTCGCTGGGCGCAGCGTGGGTGGGCAAGCCAGGCCCTTTATCGGGGATCTTTTCGGTCATGATGGATTCGTAAATTTTCGTTTGGATACGGTCGTGATTGCGCTAGGTTTAGATTTTGTAATGATTTTGCAGCGTGCAGGATCCCTTCATGCGAAATATTGCTGCGTCGTGCTGGGTCGTTTGTGTATCGCGATCCTGGAGAAGGAGGAAGAGGCGACGATTGAGGGCTCTAGGTGAAAATGCCAAGGCATACGATTCGTTTTCAGGAAATATGTAGGACGTTAGAGGTATTAAACTCGAGGAAAAGCAGGCTGGTCGCAATGAAGAGCAAAAAAAAAAATAAAAATAGTGAGCTTCCAAGGTAGTGGGCTTCTTGCCAGCTGCCAGAGATTGCACACGGCCTCAAGTGGGCTCTTTTCAAGGCAGGACGAAGGCAAGAAACTTGACAAACCGGGCAGCTTTCCCATTCAACAATCAGGGAAGCCCTACGTATTTAAAAATCCGGCCCAAAGAAAAAAAAAAAATAGCCCAACGGAAGCCAGCTTTACAAGCTGACTGATGCCGCTACTCAGATCGCGACCATTTGAAAAAAAAGCAAGGGTCCATGCATGAGGCCCAGCGAGTGCCCACGCAGCTGAATGCCGTCTCACGATACCTAGTCGCGCATAATACGGTGCAGTGATTCCCCGGACGCTGAACACTCCACATATACTTGGATCTGGGGTTTCTTGATAATTTTCCGTATTGTATTGTTTCCATCCTTTGAATTTGGCACGCAACAGTCAAACAATCACTTCATCGGTGTGCTGGTTGCCGCTCGTGTCAGTCCCGGAGAAGCGTCGCATCTGATTGACAAACTCGACCCAGGCATGCATTTTGTGGCTGACCTAGAGCTTATGCGCCCAACCCCGTTACGGAAATGATAAGGCTGGCGCGTCCGCCTGTCAAATTATATGGTTAACTTGACTGCGCTTGTTACTAATTCAGAAATAAAATTCGAGGCGGGCCTTTGCTTCAGCCTTCTCCCTGGCAACAGCAACGATTAGTTAGTGCCTGGTTTCGTGCGTGCCGTGCCGCTGAGGCTCGCCTAGCTTCTTTCAAAACCACCCATGTACCGCTCGTCGTTTTCCTTCCACTTTCTCTCCTGCTCCTGCTGCAGTGTCTCATCCTTGCTGCCTCTGCGCCGTCTCATGGGGACGGGCTGAGCGACAATCACTGTCTCAACGCCCACAGGGATCAGCTCCTGGCCCTGGCCCAGACCGTCCACGTCGATCTCGACGCCGAGCAGAGACTGAAGAATCACCCGGGAGCCTGCCTTACTCATGACCTCGCCCGAATCCTTGCACAGCTCCGACGCGACGCATTCGACGCAGCCGTGCGGGCACGGGCACGACTCGACGCGCTGCAGGGCGAGCTGCAGCAAATGGTCGACGTGCTCGAAAGCCTTGGTGCTGATCCCCGAGCCGTTGGCGCCACCCTTGGCATCGTAGAACGTTAATCGCCCAGGGCGCTTCCTTGTCGTCTCTTCCTTGGCAAACTCTTTAAGCGCCACTTTGCACTCGGTCCTTACATCTTCTGGTGCGCTGATGACGAATGTTGGCAGCAGGCTCATGACGCAGTGCTGCGCAGCATGGATCGAGGCCGCTGCATTGATTTGGTGGCGATTCAATATATCCAAGGCAGATTTGGGGACGTCGAGCCACATTCCCTTTGTGTAGCGGATAATTGGAGGATTATCCACATGGACAGCGTCGAGAACGCGTCCTTTGGAGTCGATCTTGAAGAACCCAAAAACTTTTTGCAAGATTTTGATTGTGCCGTAGTATGCCAGCACCCCCGATGGGCCAATATCACGAATAGCCTCAGTCTCGACAGGATCTATATCAGTGAAATCGCGCTGTGAAGTCAGCCAGTCGACTTTTACTCGCTCCACCTTCGCCATTCGCTTGTCAGGCAAGAAGTCACGAACGAGGTAGGTTCGGCCCTGGTGAAGGAAGATGCCACCATCATAAATCGTGAATGTTGCACGAGACGCTTCCAGCTCTTCCAGAACAACGTTTCTACCATGCGTTATATCAATAACGGCGAAATGCTCGTCCTCCGTATCTCGAATTGCCACATATTTGGAAGGTTTGGGCCGAAAGCGGTCGTGACAGTGATAGTACGCCATTTCATCAGCCACAAGCCGTTCCTCGCAGATTTGTGGTAGATCCTGGCCAAAGTACTTGGTATCATACTCTGGCCGAATAGGCATCTCAAATGCTGCACACTGAATATGTCCTTCGCGTATGAGCATGTTTTCCAGATCGAGCTGCAACTCGGCCGTAGGCTTGGAGAATAGTTCTTCTGGGTTCTGCATATAATGCTGGTCTGTAGCAAAACTGTCACCGAGTAGAATAGATAGCGAGTCCTTGTTTCGTCGTCCAGCTCGGCCGCTCTGTTGCCGCAAGTTGGCAATCGTGTAGGGGAAACCCCAGGTCAAGACGCAGTCCAGAGTACCAATATCAATGCCCAGCTCCAGTGCCGTTGTTGAGACGATGCCCAATAGCCGTCCCGCAAACATTTCCGACTCAATCTTTCGTCGGTCTTCTGCGGTATATCCTCCCCGATACCCCATGATCAGATTCACACAGTCTCCTCGATCTCGATTCTCAAGCTCTTGTCGGATAGCATTAACCAGAACTTCGCATTGAGCACGAACTCGACAAAAGGCAATAATTCGCACTCCACGTAGCATGAGCTCGCAGAACAAGCGAGCACATTCGAATTTTGCATTTCCTCTGCCACTGGCCGGATCTCCCGGGTCCTTGTAGGGTGTGTTCCAACACAAGAACTCCTTTCTTCCAGAGGGCGACCCGTCAAAGTCAATCAGCTTGACATTATCAATGCCAAATATGGCTTTAAAGTGTTCTGTAGGGTTTGCCACTGTAGCAGAGCACGATATGAACTGCACGCTCTTATTCCCAATGGCTGCGCAGATACGCCGAAGCCGCCGCATAATGAACGCGACGTGAGATCCAAGCTGTCCGTTGTAATAGTGCAGCTCATCAACTGTGCCAGTCAGGAAACAATTTTCTGGTCGTTCAGCTAGCAGACTTACCAACTACATATTTTAAATTCTTCAGAAAAGATCTCCATCTCTCCTCTTGAGGAAGTATAGTGACATGCATCATGTCAGGATTCGTGAAAATGATCCTGGCCTCTTCTCTTATGGCATTTCTCGTTTGGAATGGCGTATCACCGTCAAATGTCTCGACAATGGTGCCCTCTAGCCCAGGCATATATGCCATCATGTCCTTTAAACTGCGCCGCTGATCCTGCGCCAGCGCCTTCGTAGGGAAAATATACATGGCCCGCGACTCAAAGTCTTGCTCCAGCGCATAGAGCACAGGAAGCTGGTAAATAAGCGACTTGCCAGAACTCGTCGACGTTGCAACCACAACATTCTTGCCTTCATGCAAAGCATTGAGCGCTTCAGCTTGATGGGCATAGAATGACGTGATGCCTTTGGCGTTGTACATGGCATTGACAAGATTCTGCGTCAAAAGAAACTCGAGGTCTCCGTAGACAGGCTCTTGCGGATCAAATACCCTGTGCCCATCCGGAACAATCTGGCCTGTATACCAAGGGCTGTCTCTTATTTCTTTCACAATTTCCGGTATCGGCTTGCGTTCCTTTGGTATGGTAGCTGGAATCGTGCTCACGACAATATCGCCATCATCGTCGAGCTCGCTCGGCTTTGGCACGTACGACTCTGCCAAGCTCTCCAGAGCCATTGACGGATCGATTTTATCATCTTCGCATTTTCTCAGGAAACTGTTTATCGCGCCCGTGAACCGCTGGTTTCTGCGCTCAATGAGCTTCGTCATCTGACCCTGACCAAAGACAGGCATCTGCAGCTTCTCATCTCGCAATCTGCGTTGAGGGTTGGTGGGTTCACCTGTTTTCTTATCCGGTACTTGCCTTTTCAGATCACCGTCAATAAACTCGAAGAAGAGAACCTCGTAGTCCTCGGCTGTGCCATTGCCAATAGACTCCACGCCCGTCCAGCCGCCGACAGAGGCATCGGGGGCCCGGTGAGGCTTTGTTCGGAAACCACCCAACTTAAACGAGTCATCTTTGCGTTCCGACGCCTTGATATCTAGCTCGAGTGTAGATTTGTCAACATATGCAAAGTTGATGCCCTCTGGCCGGACCGCCACGATTTTGGCCACTTCTTCGATGGATAGCTTGCGTTTAATATGAGATTCCACCGCTGGCCGGATTGCTTCGAATGTGGTAATGAAGTGTTTTCTTGTCGAGCAAAAGGTGAACACCAAGTTCAAGGCGCGATGGGTTTTGTCCAGCGACGTGAACAGGGCCGGCCATGGCGGCGCATTTTCCTCCTGTTTTCGACCCTTTTTCGTGTGCGATCCTGGCTGAGCTCCGGCCGAGCCCTTTCTATTTTCTGAGTTTGTGGTCGAATCACTTTGATTCAAGCTAGAATCGCTTTGCTCTGGATCTACGGCCGGTCCAGTCGACAGCCTCTTCCGCTTAGCTCCCGTTGTGGATGGGTAAGTTCCATGATCGGACATGATTTATCGAAGGGACATTAACGCAGCAAAGTACTCATCATAATGTACTCATTGATTTAAACCCCAACTTTCCCATTGTTGTCTTGAAAGTGTGGTGGCGTGACAAGAAGTGGCAAGCCAGTGCATTTACAGCAGTGAGCTTCACGTCCCTCGCGCCAAATCACGTGTGGGCTTGTGAGTGCAAAATGACAGCATCACGGCCAGGAGAGGTTCTCGTTGTAGCTTGCTCAAAAATTCGTAGGTTGAATATCCATTCATTTGTGGCTCTAGAATTTACGAAAGAAAATAATGTACATTAAATTCATCCACCAGTAATCAACCCAGCCTCCAATGCGTGTAAATACTCCTGTTGCGCCTGCTTTTAGTCATGCCCTCCCCCCAAGTCTACTTTACTGCCTGTGGTAATAATACTCTACTGGGCATCAATAATCGTATCATGGGCACTGCCAGAGGCGGTGTCTCTTGACCTGTACCGGTGTAATTATCGGTTCTGCAGCTCCCGCTGTACGTTCTCTACCTCAGAGTGGAAGAGTTTGGCGTTCGCTAGGGTCATCTTTCGTCATGTTAGGAATAGATAGATCTTGAAGAGCGGGTTCCGTCCACTTACCCGCATTGTTACCAGCAGTGGCGTTGCGCTATCGCCAACGAATGCTGTGAAGAGAACTGAGGTTGATTTGAGTGAGGTCTTTTCTTGGAATTTCATCGCAGAGATGATGGCAGTGTTGAGAATCACGCGGTGGGTTTGATCCTGACGCATCAGCAGGCGGACAACCTTGGGCGAAGCTTCGTCGCCGTCTTCATCGTCGAGTCCTGACGCATCAAAAGATCCGGGAATAACAACGTTGTTGTCGTCAAATTCTACACATGATTTCGGAGCATTGATCTTGAGCATACCAGCTCCGCGTTCCTTCCAGGCTTCATTTTCGTGAACAAACATCTTCGCTCTCACAGACAGGATGGTGGCTTCTCCAGCTTCACCGTCGTCAACATCGACTAGGGAGAGGTTAATTGAGTTGGCCAGCTAGATGGATTTCAGCTTGTAGACGAACCTTTGTGCAGTTTTACCTTGGCCTTGTCGTCTTCTTTTTCTGGTGAAGCATCACGGTCCTTATCTGCGCCGCTGTTCTCCTCCTCGTCGCCATTCTCGTCCTCGTCATCAACTTCAGCATCACTATCCGGCGCGCCGAATGCTTTGGCACTCTTTTGCGTAGAGAAGGGCTTGGCAGCTCCCGAAGCAAAGCTCGAAAGAGGCTTGATGCCAGATGCCGAGCCAAATCCAGTGCCTTTGAGACCGCTTCCAAATCCGTTAGTTCCCGATGGCGTCGCCGAAGCAAATGGCGACGCGTTGGCAGCACCGCCAAAGCTGAGTTGGGGGGCAGGCGCCAGTGGTTGCGCCTCAGTCTTCTTAGGCGACGACGCGAAGGAAGTCAGAGGTGCTTTGGACGGTGCGCCAAATGCGTTACCCGTGCTGCCACCGAGTCCAGCAAACGGCGAGGTTCCGGCAGCTAGCTTTCCAAATCCAGAGGCAGCGAACGCGCTGGCAGAGGTTTGCGGAGGCTCCTTCTTTGCCGATTCGGACTTGTCATCCTTTGTCTCCGTCTTCGAGTCCTCGTTGGCGGGTTGTTCCTGCACGAGATTCGTCAGCCTGCGACTCAGATCATTGTCATGGGATGAGAATTTTACCTCATCGGCGCCTGCAGCATCACCATCCGTGTCACGGTGTCGCTTTTTCTCAGGCTCTGATCGCAAGGCTCTATCCTTCGAGGAGTCTGCTGAAACAACGCTGTCGTCATCGTTGGCTTGCTTGTCGTCTTGTGTTGGGTCGAGCTGGTCGTGGCCGCGCTTCTTCTTAGGCGAGGACAGCTGGTCCTTCAGCTCGTTATTGCGTTCGTCGGTGACATCGTCCTCGGGTGTCTCGGGGCGGTCAGCATCGTCCTTGCCGGGTTTCCCAACAGGGTCGGAGATGGAGGACTGCT
>JANAKD010000353.1:0-21847 GCA_027627215.1 Lecanicillium saksenae | reverse complement strand
CTCGCTGCGGGTCTCTGCGCGACCGGAATGGCCGGTCTCGTCGAGTCGTCGCTGTGCACGACCGAATTTCCCGACGTCGTGGACCCGTACAACGACCCTCGCTGCAAGAGCGAAGGCATCCAGGCGGACCTGGCGTGGATCATTGGCCTGGAGAGTACCATCTCGGTCATACCCGGTCTGATCATGTCGATCCCGTACGGCATCATCGCTGATAAATACGGTCCCAACATTGTTTTAGGCTTGATCTGGGTCGGCCAATTCTTTTCCGAAGGTGGCCATCTGCTGGTCTGCCTCAACCCGCAGCTCTTCAACGTCCGCTGGATCTGGGCTTCCTCGCTCATGACCGTCATTGGTGGCGGCGGCGCTTCGTGGGCCGCTATGCGGTTCTTGATTGGTGCCAGTCTTGTCAGCGAGAAGAACCGAATTACTCTCTTTTTCTACTTGCAAGCCTACGGCACATGCATGGCGTTCCTCACCGGCCCGGTTGGGTACTTCCTCGTGAGTCGAGGTGGCCCCGTCTGGGCCCAGGTCGCCGGTGTCGCCATCATTGCCTCCATGATTATTCCCGGTTTTGCTTTGCCGCGCAAGCTGTCCAACACGCCTCTCGTCGCAGAGGAGTCTGAGCACCTCAGCATCAAGGCCCGGGTGACCGACCTCGTCAATACCACCACCTCGACGCTTCGCCTCATATTTGTACATAACCTGCGGCTTACGCTCCTGCTCATCGGCGTCATGTTCACGACCCTCGGTGCGTACGAGGTTACCTTCCGCCTACAGTACGCCACTAAGCGCTTCGGCTGGACCTGGGCCAAGGCCAACCTGCTGTCGTCTGTGGTCGCCATTTCCAACCTCACTGTGCTCAGCATTGTGCTTCCTGCCGCCAGTTATCTCATGCTCAAGTACAAATTTTCCACGCTGAAGAAGGACCTTTGGCTCGCGCGCGGCAGCGGTTGTATCCAGGTTATTGGCAGCTTTCTGACGGCGCTGGCTCCCAGCGGACCGACGTTTGTCGCTTCTGTCGCCCTTTACGAGTGCAACAAAGGCTACATGCCATCCGTGGTTAGTCTGATCGCGTCTGTAGCCAAACTGGCAGGTGTTGAGCAGCAGACGACTATTTACGCTTGCGTCTCGACAATGGTGGCTTTCGGAGCGATGCTATCCGGACCTGTCATGGCGAGCGCATTTCGAATTGGCCTAAGATGGGGCGAGTCCTGGTACGGTCTCCCATTTGTGGCTGCTGGTGTGCTTCAGTTGCTGACCTTGTTCATTCTTTTGTATGTGCGACACAAGTAGTCAAAAGATCCATACGCATCAGTCTTTATGTAGAATTTGTATATTACTTGAAATAATTTTGTCAATAATCATCGTCAGGGTACTCTTTGTCTTCACCCGGCTGTAATGTTGGCCCTGGTCGGTCAATCATGTTGATCACTCGCCCCTCTGACATTTGAATGATTCTGTGCATATTCTTGAGCACCCCCATGCGGCTTGTTACAGTAATGACGCTGCAGTCTGCAAAGACAGTCTCAATAATGTTGTGGATGCGATCGGCCGTGTCCTGGTCTAGATCGTGCGTAATATCGTCCACCAAGACCAGGTGCAGATCAAGAAGCTCCTTACGCAGGATGGCCCGAGCCAGGAAAATTAGCTGCTTCTCGGCTCTGGAAAGACGCGCTGAGGCAAAGTCTGCGCTTAAACCACCGCGTGACCGAACCATCTCCGTTGCACCAATGCGTCCCAGCACGCTGTGAATCTCAGAATCGCTAAAGAAGCGCTGTGATGTTGCCCACGGATCTAGGTTTTGACGGATTGATCCAGGCATCTCGACTCCATCCCGGGGCAGCGTGATGACATTGGACCGTAGTAATTCCGGTGCCAGATGCTCAACATTGTTACCATCTAGGTAAATGGTGCCTGCATAGTCCACCATGTTCAAGATGGCTAAAAATAGAGTCGACCTGCCACTCGAGGGAGAGCCCAAGATAGCAACCTTGGTTGTGTCTGGGACTTGCAATGAAACGCCTCGCAGGTTGTCGGCGCCTGCGGGGGATCCCTCAAAGCCAACAGTGACAGAATACATGCTAAGTTTCCCCGTGATTGGCTGCCACCTTTCGATTTCACTTCTCTTGTTAAAAGGAGTTACAGGCTGTTCAGTAAATTGGCGAACCCGATTGAGCGCCGCAAAAGACGTCTGTACGTCAATCCATCTGTCTACGAGACGGCCCATGACAGTGCCAAAGGAGACAAGATTCAGTAGCGTAAGCCCGATCGCCGTTTCAGACCGACTCTTGGCTAAGCATAGAGCAGTGCCAACACAGAAGGTGGCAACCGCGGCAATAAAGACATCAATTACAAGATGAAGCCAGCGTCGTATACACGATACAGCATAATGTGGCTGCAGTGAATTGTCGACGTGTTTCTCAAGGCCGTGCTGGAGGATGCGCTCAAGTCTCATAGCGCGAATGTGGATAATGCCATTCGTCGTATGCTCAAAATGTGCAAAGACAGGTGCCTCTCCCTTTTGCACAAGAGTCTGCAATTGATCATACAGGCGAAGAAAATGGTCCTGCAAGAAGGCTACTGCAGCGGGAACCATGGTTGCAAAGTTGATGATGTACTCATTGCAGGATAAAATGATCATCATGTCGCACAGAGCCAATATGGCCAGGTAGGCCACCTCGAAAAATGCGCCCGGCAGGGTCATTGTGAACATTGGGATGTCCTGAATGAAGAAATTGTACAACGTATCGCTGTCGGTTTGGGCTAAGCGTGTGACACCAGCAGTAAATGCTGTCGTGAGAAGCGCCTGATGTAGTTTGCGGGCAATTTTGGGAGCGAACTTCATGTATAAAATACTCACAGTGATGGCCGTAAAAGCAATCGGAACCATCGTCAATATGGAGTACCCGACAAACATCGTCCTCTGCTCTGGCTCCGCGGCAAGCCAAAGGCGCAAGTACACGGTTGAAAATCGCAGTGAAGCGGCGGTCCATATCGCGAACATCAAGGAGAATATGGTCACAATCCACCCAGCAGATTCGAAGAGAAACCAGTAGAGCCAGGGGTCGTAAGCAGTCTCTCTGCTGCTTGAAACAGGCGCCGGGGCCGCAGGCTTGTCAGCTTGATAATCCGATAAAGGCTCTTGCGCAGGGGCATGGCTGTGTCTCTGCAATAACTGGGTGTTTCCATTGCCATCGAGCTCGTACGCGACGTCAGAAACAGTTAAGTGAAGAGGATTGCTTGTAGTTATCACAGCAGTTACCCCCAGAAGGCGCAGGGCACCTCCAGGGCCAAACAGACGATCCAAAACGGTTACGGCGGTATCATTATCAAGCAGGCGGCAGGGATCATCCATGACCAGGAGTGATGGCTTTGCGTAGGCCGCCCTGGCCAGCTGGACACAACATTTTTGTTCTTGCGTCCAGCCTTCGCGATTCTGCGCTCGGTCTTCGTCTGCCAGTTCGCCGATGTTGCAGGCCCAAAGGATTCGCTTATACCACTCTTCGATGTACTGATGCTGGCCGATAATATTCTGCCGAATATCTCCCTCAAAAAGCCATTGCGTGTGGTCGCAGTAGCCTGCAGATCCCTCAGGTATGGTGATGGTTCCCGCATCCAGGCGCTTCTCGCCCAGCAGAACCTTGGCGAGAGCTGACTTGCCAACAGCAACCGAGCTATAGATCATTGTGACCCCACCAGAGGCAAATTTTATGGAAACATCTTGGAGAAGTGGTGTTAAATCTGTGGGATGTAAAAGCGTGGCGTTTTTCAGCTCCACGGAGGAGCCCCAGTTGCGCAAATGGCCAATTTCTGTCGCATCGGCTTGGAGAGGCTCCATGGATAAAGCATCCGGCCTGCGTAGCAAAAACTTATCGATTCTGTCGAAGCAGGCAATACCAGAGGCCACGCGAGGGATATCCTTCATCATTCTGATCATAGTGTGTGTGATGAGGGCAACAAGCGACATCACAGTAAATGCTTGAGACGGCGAGTGAAATGGCGGATGTGCCAGCCAGGAGATGGATCCGATGAGAACAAGCATCGGCGTTACAGTTTCGGCCATAGTTTCTGTACGTATTAGCATGTGTGAGGCACGGGAGCGTAGTTCTTACCTATGATATGTGCGGCAGCAAATAGTCCTCGGTGGAACGCGGAAGACTTGATATCCGCATCATGCAATTCTTTCAGATATTTGGATACTGAGGGACCGAGACCCATGACTTTAATGGCCGTTAATTGCGCCAGTGCGTGAGATGTAGCTGCTATGCGATGCTGGGTTTGCTGATTCCCAGTATTCGCACCGGCATTTGAACATGTCATTATCGTCGTGATTAAAGCGATGACTGTTCGTTAGCGAGGGATTGGGATAGCCACATTGATACTTACAGAGGCCCGGGATAAAGACTGCACAACACCACACTCCAACGAACCGCCAGAGCAGAAGCATGCCGAAAGCAAGTTCGAGCAACCCGATGGCTACGTCGCACAACTGCCGAGGGAATTCTCCGATTGCACGTAGTTCAGATTTAATCAGTTTCTGTGCCTCCATCTTTTCAAGCACATCCTGGTCCAGCTGCAGAGTCTTTTCAAAAACGGCGGACACCAGCAGGCCGTGCGTATAGGTTGACACACGCGAGCAGAGCTCGCGATAGTAGCCCTTGCTTATCTGATACGGTCAGCGCGAACTTGTGTGGAACCACGATACTTACTCCAATGCCCATGAATGTCATGGCGGTTACAGCTGTCATTTTACCAATTTCATCTGGCGGAGCGTGGCTCTCCTCCACAAGCCAGGTGACGTGCCGAAGTATAAACGGCTGTGCGAATGTAAAGCCAAAGAACAAAAGCCGAGGTGTCAAAATTAGGGTAAATTCCCTCCTCAGACTTTCCATGCATACTTTTAGAAGTGGATGGCGAGAGTTTTTGTCCACTGATTATCATGTTAACGTGGCAATGAATTGCTGAATTGCTTGGTTGACTCACCTCGTGCCCAACGCAACTGGAACGTAGCGAAGAGAACCGACGTGTTCAATGTAGATTCAAGCTGTGGTAGGTTCTCCATCTGCGCTAAATCACTGAACCCCAATCGAAGAGTGGAAACAGCCCAGGCGAAGCATGATCTGCCGCGAAGCAGGGTACGCTTATCTTGCAATATGGACGAGACATTTCCAAACAGCACATAGAGCAATTTGAGAATGGCTGAAACTAAGCTTGTAGCAGCGATGCCGCGCATGTCACGCAGAATGTACGAGCGCACCTTGATAATATCTAGTAGCGCAGTTGGAGCAGCGTACACAGCGGGAAGCAAGGGCCAGTGGCCGCGCACACGGCCGCAAAACAATACCAGGAGCATGCAGAGGGGCGCCGCAGATGCCATTGCTGATGACAGAAAAGCGTACGAAGCCGAGGATTCTGAGCTAGTCCACTGGTCGGAGCCTGCGACCTCAGTGGCAAAACAGCCACTCAAGAGGAGGACTTCCAGATACAGCACGGGGCTAACGGTGCCGGTCCCATAATCCCGAAATGATTGTTTCAAAGAGTACGGTGTCAAAAGAATAGCAATCAGGGCTGGGATGACGCCAAACATGACATTCTCAAAGAGCAGCGTTAGGTCGGGCTGGCCTGGCACGCGGGGTCCAAAGGTGTCGTCCCCCGGCCACAGGCGCGAGGCCGCGGGCGACATGGTGGACGAGAGATAATGGAAGTCGTTTATCGGATATGATTGATGCGACACGACTCTCACTCATCGTCTGGCTTTCCGGACTGTCTGGACGTTGGTGAACGTTGTGTTGGATGGCGAATGAAAGAGGGGAGCGCTAGCGCGAAGTCATGGCGCCTCGGCTCAGCGCTTAGTACCACCACATTAATTCCGCCATTAAGCATATCTGCAGGTCAGCACATTGTGCATATTCTGAGCTATAATGATGACTTATGAGATTTAAAGTCGCACAATTTTGTGTAGCAGAATTAGTGTAGGCAGACAGTGAGTGATTTAGCAAATAAAGGTGGGAGAGCAAGGCTGGCACAGGCCCATGAGGGAGCAAGTAAAACTAAAATGTACCAGATCCGATTTCAATTGTAAAATTTTCCCAGAAAATGGGGAGATCATCTCTTTATCTGTTTCAGGCAAACGCAGCGCAGCGAGGCTGCATTATGCAACACCCTTGAGGCGGTAAATGCAAACACGGGCGTTTACACAGTGCGCTGGCTCCCAAACACGCAGCTGCATCAATTCAATGCCAAACAGAAAAATTATAATTAAATATTCATAATTCCACTAGGTGTTTTCTTCCTTATCCCGCTCCCCTGTCTTTCGCGACGTGCTCAGCTGGGAAGCCAAGTGCGCCTAGCCTGACTCACACATCCACAGTGCGACCAGGCTCACAGTGTACTTATACCTCCACATCTCAACCAACTTGTCGCATCACATCAACTTCACTCAAAATGGGCGGCTCTGCATTTTCTGTGGGAGCCAACCCGTTGCGCACGCCGCGCATGCTGCCTCGCATCTATCATGCGCAAAAAGGCCGTTGCCAGGCACTCCTACGCCAGCTCTACGAGCGCGTCGACTCGCCCATCGATGGGCCTGGCAAGCAGGACTTTGGCGATATCGATATCCTCGTCTATGGCAGACGCTCTACTGCACCATTGCCGACACGTATAGAAAACGCCAAGCCTGGCTCAGAGCTGATTCACGAGATTGCGGCGCTTCTGGGATCGCAGCGGACCATCATCGCCGAGGGAGCGTCCTCAAATATGGCCATCCCGTGGCCGACAGACGCAAATGAGGAAGCCACTGAAGACGATGACAAGTACATTCAAGTCGATGTCCGGATATCACCGAACCTTCAGTCTCACAGGTGGATGCTCTTCAAGCACGCACACGGCGACATCTGGAATCTCGTCGGCTCTCTGGTGCGCCCTTACGGCCTGACCATTGATGACACGGGCATGTTCATTCGTATCCCCGAGGTAGAAGCCATCTACAAGGCACGCGCCAAAGTGCACCTCACCTCAGACACAGATCAAGTGCTGGATTTTCTGGGGCTACCGCACACGGGCGATCACGCACGCACCTGGGTGGATGAGCCGTTCGCTGATCTCGACGCCATGTTTGAGTATGTCACGAATTGTCGGATGATGTACATTACGCCGTCTGCTACCGGGCCGCCGGATCAAGAAAATCACGACGAAGGCCACAATCTGCTCAAGGATAAGGAAAATTTGAAACACAACGATCGCCAGCGCATGCGACATCGACCAGGTTTTCGACTTTGGATTGAGGAATTCATTCCCAGGTGTCGACGCGAAGGGCGGTTCACTGTTCAGGGTACCAACCGCGCCAAGATCACTGACGAAGCATTGGAAGAGTTTGGTGTGCGAAAAGAGTTCGAAAATCGAAGACACGAGTTTCTGCTAGAAAGACAGCGCGATTTCATCTGGAACGGCATCATCAAGACCCGGGTTCCAGAGGTGCCGCCCGGTGCAGACCAAAAGACCATCATGGCACGTTCATGTTTAGTAAAGGGACTCAAGAAGATTATTTTGGAACAGGATGCAAGCTATGGCGTGGAGTTTGACGATGCCATTATGGGAGACGATGGATTTTTCAAGGAGGACAAGGTCAAAGAGTTTATCGACAAGCACAAGGATGAGGTTCAGCAAGTAGCCGTTAGAAAGCATGACGTGGCGTTTATTGAGCACATGGGAAAAAGGAAAAAGGCCAAAGAAGCCAAGACCAAGAAATAATCTGGCAGAACAAGGAGCACAGAGAAGAGACTGCGCCGACAAAACAAAAGCCAGGCAATAGACAAGAAGAGTGCAAGCTTGCAGTGAGTCATCAGACCACATTTCATTAGATAGATACCCGACCTTGCTAGAATACATCATGCCGTGCTGCCTGCAGTCACAACCATGCTCGTTTCGTTTAATCTATTTGCCGTTACCCCAATCATTTCCGCCACCCACGCCTTCTCCCTCTCCCAATCATCTGTACCATCGCGAAACATTGCCATCGCTCCCTCCAGCACCGCCAGTGCCACAGTGATGCTCACCTTGCCCATATCCTTACTCAAAAAGTACTCCGTCATCTGGCACATGTTTCTTGTCATGCCGACCCACGCATCTTTATGCATCTGCCTCTTTTCTCGAAGAACCCTGACCTCATCTACCGCCCCCTCCAGCGCCGACTGCTCAGCAAGCGGCACCAGGGTGCGGTAGGCGACAAACAGCAGCCAATGGGAGACCATGATTCCTGTCCAGTATGTCATGAGGAGATAGGCCGCGCTGAACGACGGGAACACGTAGGACACGGGAAATGGCTTGCCGAGGATGGGATCGTCTTGTTGACTGTCGAGAGTGCAGAACGTCGACCAGAAGGGCGGTCCGGGCATTTGCGCCTTAAACGTCGTGTACCAAGCTTCGAGGTTGGCCAGCAAGGCGGTGCATTGCTCAATCAGCATGTCGCACTGGCGAGCCACGCGTGTCGTGTTGGAATCGAGGAGCATTTCATCAGCGAGGCGTTGCAAGCGAGGCAGGTCGAGGACGCAGTCGAGGCATTTGTCGAGCACGTTTTTGGGATATATATTCCAGGGGCACTCGCGCCACATGTCATGCGAGAGAAACGTGTCGGAATGCTTTATAAGTGTGGTGATGATGACTTGTCGTCGCAGCCCAAGGAACAGACTATGTGCGAGCGGAGTATTGTTGGCGTCTGGCCCGCGCAGCTTGAGCAGCATCATGGCACCCGTCATATGCGCGCTGTAGGCTGTGCTTCCATTGGGTTGCTCCTGTCGCTGCTGCTCTGTTCGTGGGTGGCCTCGTGGCGCAATCGGCTTTTCCGTGAGCTCGTAAATGCCGAGGGCAAGACACGCCGCGAGGGTATCATCACTAAGCCTCGTTGTAGGATTTGCAATCGCGTTTCGTAAATGCTCAAGGCTCTTGAGGTAGAATTGCATGCTTTGCGCCAGAAGGTTCCTATCATTGTGGTCGTGGGCAATCTGCGCCGAAGCGAATGCCGCAATGGACATCTGTAGCGCTGGTAACGCTGATGAATGGCTTTGCAATTGCATCATCCAGTTTCCAGTTACATAGCCGGCCTTGTCTGCGCTCGTCATGCCGATGCGCGGCATGTAGGCGCTCATAAAGACGTGGTGCAGCTGCTGCCAGAGTGAGGGCATCATAGGTACGCGCTGGCAATCCAGCGCGCCAAAGTCGGGGACGCCAATATCGAAAGCAGCACCCGGCAAAACATCATTTTGCCATTGAAAACGAGGTCGCCTGGAGGCTGAAAGAGGGTCTGCTCCGTACGCGGACACTGGCGCCCTTCTCACCGTGGCCTTCCAGCGGCCCTGGTAAATAAGGGTGCCATCGTCTGCAGCGCCATCGGCAATGGCTACATTGTCCGAGAAGACATAGGCCGTTTTTCTTACATACCCTCCACAGATGCGTTTTGACTTGGTGCAGTTGTCGCAGATTGGCTTGCCCAAGTCACACTGGCTGGTCAGCTCCCGTCTGTTTCCGAACTACTGCGTGGGGGTGGCATACCTTGATCTTACGCTGAAGACATGTGTTGCAGGCCTTGGAGCGACCAGGGACTCCGACCATTGTGACGGGTATTGCGGTACTAGCTGCTAGTGCGTGCTGCCGTGGCTGCTGGAGGTGGTCATGATGTGCTTTTAGCTGGCTGCACGCTCGAAACAGGAAGGATTGGGCGACTGCGCTAGGGCGATGATGACGAGGCTGAGCAGACGAGCGTGCTCCACAGGCGAACTGCAGGGCTGAGTCTGCAAAATTATCGGCGAGATATGATTGTTCGCGAGCTTGTTGATGGAGTCATAGATTGTTGTTCTCGTCGTCAATGTTTGCGTAATCTGCTTCATTCAATGGGTGTGTGGTAGCGTCGATACTTGCACAACGACTGTCCCATCGATCTAACTAATCGTTTACCAGCGTCTCTCGAAGCCACAGTTTCAGGCACAAGCACTAAAAATCCGAAATTGAATGCCATATATTCTTAACTAGAATTCTAGTTTCTACATCCCACGCAAAAGGTCGGCTCCATGCACATATTCTCCTGTGAGGGCATCACGAATACTCTCTTCCCTATTCAGGGTAGTCATTCGTAGAATCCACTCCTAATAATTTACCATCGCCCACCTCCACTACAAAAGCAAAGCCACCTTGACAGCGGTAGCCACCTCGCTCAAAGCATCCTTTTGCAGTTTAGCGTGGGCCAGCTGAGGTGNCGCCGGCACTTCGCATCCGACCAGGTGGAAACACGGCCTGGCATACGGCGAATGCGAAATGAGCGAAGAATGTGTTGCTGGTGGGGAATATCGTGTATATATCAGAACGTAAAGGATGAGTCTGGAAAAGGATTCTGGTAGGAAATTCACCGACGAGCCACAGACACGCGTCACTACCACATGCACCACCCGACTATTAGCGTGATTACGACGGCATAGTCTCAGCCCTACTCAAACAATCATCGTCGCTTATCCCCTTCTGGTTGCTTTCCCCGAGGTTCCTGATTCTTGGCCGCCAAGCCCTCCCTGCCGCGTCCTCATCGTGCCCGATCCACCCTATCCGATTTGGGGTTGCGATTCGAGGTGCAGTTTATTATAAGTTCAGCAACCATCTTCCACCAGCTGGATAATTCTCAACACACTTTTCGCGGCTGCATCATGTTTTACGCCTACAAGAAGATCAAGGAGCACCGTCGCCAAAAGGCGTTCGCTCAGGAGACTCAAGACACGGCTCTGCAAGATGTCGACCTCACTGCGGACACCAATGCTGGCGCCGAAAATAAAGTCGAGGACCCGAAAACGACAAAGACAAAAAAGGAACTTTCTCCTGACGAGGTCGCCGACAAGAAGCGTCGCAGAGTGTATCGCTGGAAGCTCGTCGCGGGTCTTTTTGGCCCCTTTGCGCTGCAAGCCCTCGACACCACCATCATTGCCTCTGCCCTGTCAGACATTGCGACTGAATTCCGTATGCACCCTCAAATCCACCAAAAGTCCTTTGCTAACACCTTTCAGACCAAGTACAGCAGCTCAACTGGATTATTTCCTCCTTCAACCTCACATCTGCCGCATTTCTGTTCTTCTGGGCGCAAATGACCGACATTTTCGGCCGCCATGTGACCGTCCAAGCCTCCATCCTCATCATGCTCATCGGCTCTGCCATCTGCACCGGCGCACCCACTTCTTCATTTGCCGCGCTGCTCGTCGGCCGTGCCATTCAGGGCGTTGGCTGCTCGGGCGTCAACATCTCCGTCCGAACCATCCTGGCCGACCGCGTCTCGCTGTCCGAATTCGCCACTAACTGGACCATCTTTGTTCTCATCAACGGCATCAGTTTCGGTCTTGGCCCGCTGATCGGTGGTTACCTCACTCAGGCCTCGTGGCGCTGGTGCTTTGCTATTAACCTGCCCATTGGCGCCGTGTCGGTCCTGCTTGTCGCGTTCCTGTTGCGCAAGGAACTGATCGGACCTCAACCGCTGCCAGAACTCGCTGGCACTGACATGGAAAGCTCCCGTGGGCGTTTTGTCGCTCGAATTTCCACCGTCGACATCACGGGCCAGCTTCTCTTCCTCTTCGGCATGGGTCTGCTTCTGCTAGCTTTCACCTGGGGAGGTAGCACGTACGCCTGGAGCTCCCCCGCTGTCCTTGCGCCTCTTGTGATCGGTGCTGTTCTAACTGTTGCTTGGCTGCTGTTCGAGCGTTCCATGAACGGCCGTGCCATGTCTCGTGTCTTCTCCCGCCAGCGTGCCATGATGCCCTGGGACCTTCTCTCACAGCGCGACACTCTTATCGTCTTCCTCGTCACATTTATCGGCGGCATGGCCATGTTTGCGGCCATGTACTTTATGGATCTTTACTTCACTTTCGTCGAGGGCAAGAGCCCTAGTGACGCTGGTATTGGTCTGCTCTTTTACATGCCCGGTCTGGCCGTCGGCGTTTACATGGCCATCTTCTCATCCAAGGTGTGGCCGCGCATGACGCTTCCTCCACTGGCTTTCGGCGCTCTCACCACTGCTGTTGGAATTACTGTTCTCTCGTATGCTGTCCACGAGAAGAACACTAGCCTGATCTACGGTATGCTCGCGCTGATTGGTCACGGTGTGATGCTGCGCATGAACCCTGCTTCGCTGCATTGTCTTGGCTACTTTCCCGATCGCACCGCATCCATCACCTGTCTGTCCGCCTTTGCTACGCCATTCGGTGGCCTCGTTGGCTTGACAATCATGACGACTGTCTTCAACAACAAGAGTGGAGTGTCGCATCTTGACGCCAAGGAGGGCATCACTTGGGCATTCATCTCCATGATTCCGTTCATGTGGGTATGTGTGATTCTGGCATTGTGCTTGGGTAATGTCTGGATTCTGAAGAGCGGTGACCACGAAATCCTGAACGGCTCACTGATTCTCGGTATTTTCCGCCGCAGTCCCCTCGATAAGGAGTTGCGTCATCGCGGTGAGGGCCACTTCCGTGAAAGCACGAAGGACAAGACGATACAGCCCGCGGAGGATAATTGCTAGTGATACCATTTTGCGTATAGAATTTGAAACATATAGACTGTACAGGAATGTAATGAATAATATTTCTTTGTCTTGAACACAACTTATCGCAGCTGAGGAGCCATCACTACACGTGCTCTCTCATATCCCTGTCCATTTGGTATTTGACCAAAGTGCTAATTAAAGTATACATGATTCATCACTACATTTTTCTTCGTCTTCGCATCCATGGACTCCGTATGAATCCGCACTGATTTCGTTCTTCGACAAAAGTTGACCCTCAGCTAGACGCAAGCATCCATATTCCTCATCAACTCCACGCATCACGAGTCTAAGCTTGACAGCAGCGGTACAAATTTGTGAGAATCGCGACTGTAGTCGCAAAATGTCTCTTGATTCTGCATTTTTGACAATTAAGCGCTCGAAAACAGCATACTTGCTTCTGCTAAGTTGCGCGCCAAGCTTACTACTGGGCTGACAGGATTGACACATCTGACTGTGGCCGCTCGCCAGTCAATGATATCGCTTTTGGAAACTTTCTACCATCAATCCTATTCGTGTCTGGAAGGAAATTGGAAAATACCTTTGTTGCGATCGCTGAAGATGGTCTCGAGTTGTCCAAGCGATCTCTCAATACCCAAAAACTCCTCCACTTCTGTACCCGAATCTGCGTCAAGCCCAGCCACCCCGAAGATATTTATGTCTAAGATGGAATTTTGTAAGAAATCAAACACCCCTTCCATTATCAGCAAAACTTGTCTCTACCGACTGCGGCCGCGCATTCGTCGTAGATGGCGTCGTAGTTGGAGGGCGTCGGCAATGAGCGAGTTGGCTCCCCTCAGTAGCGTGAGTAAGACTTTTGGCCAATCTCTGAACCTGAAACCGGATATTTGCGAAAATCCGGACTAGTTCATCATCCAACACTTCTTCGCGACCAGACCTGCTCAGAGTGCTCTCAACGAGTGCGGTTGCTCGCCGACGCAAGTGCAGGCCTTCCGCCTCAGCTAAATGTAATTAGCGCTGTATATCCGAAGTTATTTGGCGCAGGGAGATGATTACGGCTTCTAAATTCCGTTCTTCGTACCGATAACGGACGTCGTGCTGAAAACACGGACAAAGCCTTCGTCGGCTATCATCACGGCCGCTGTCGCAGCTGGCCCCTCAAAGACTATAGGCACTTACCATTCGTAAACGCGAGCCATTGAAGGCCCGGAATCCAGGCAAGAAGTTCCCTGGTGCCGACATCTGTGGTTGTTTGAGTTTTCCTAAAGAGTGACTTCCCGTGCAGAGCCGTTCGCTCGTGGAAAGCGGAAAGTCTGCTGTCTGGTTCTTTGGAAAAGAGTTGAGTCTCTAACTTAGAGTCAGATTCAACTAATTCAGCTCTTTGAAAGCTTACATGCTACGCTAATCTGTAGTGTTGAGGGTCGAGTGGTACTCGCAAGGTCACCGTACTTGGCTACGGCGCACAAGTCAGCTGGAGTTTGATTTGAACGCGTGTTCGCTGTCTAACAATGGAGACACGTTAGCCGTTTCAAAGATGCTCGTCTTGCATTTTCTCCAACCAGACTGCTTCCTGAGCAAGGCGGACACGCTAATGGAACGCCTCCTGCATATTAACCGGCAGCCTCATATTCGACCTGCATATCACGATCACGTGCAAATACATGCACCATGGCTGGCCTTTACTTGCTAAAAAAAATAATGTTGTGTACTATTAAGGAGAAAGGGCGTCAAGGAGAAAGGGTGTCAAGGAGAAAGGGTGCCAAGGAGAAAGGGTATCAAGGAGAAGTGCTCAATTTCCCTCCGTATATAAGTTATTATAGCTCATATTTAACACAGACAATCGCTGACCCGCCGACCACTTTCTGGAGCCCGTTGAGATATCGCTACTCAAAGACCAAAGAGAAGAGAAGAAAAAGAAAGAGGCCTACAGAACTGAACAGTTGAAAAACTCTCTCTTACACTAATATGGGAGATTTCCCTGTTTTACAGCTCGGTTGCGCACTAGCCCAGGTGAACCTGGACAAGAAACGCTTGATTGTTGCCATCGACTTCGGAACCACATATTCTGGAATAGCATATTGCTTTCCAGATGCCAGAGATGCAAAACCTGTCGCTGTGAGCCACTGGCCTGGTATGTTATAATCCCAATGATACTGTATCTACGCTTAGCTGAGTTTTGACGAGGCTCTCCGATCAGGAGTCCCAAGGTCCCGACAGTCATCAAGTATGACGGGACTGGCGCTGAGTTCAAGTGGGGAGCACTCGTTAAAAATCGAGATGAAAAGATTGCAGAAGTAAAGTTGCTTCTGGATCCAAATCAGGAACTTCCATTGCATGTTTCGCCATCTTGTGTTCGAGCGACATTAAACTCGCTGCCGCCCTCGAAATCGTTACAGGATGTCGCAGCAGATTTCATGCGAGCTTTGATTGCGCATGGAATGTCACAAATCGAAACAAAAGTTACTTGCAATCTTCTCGATATGTTTGAACCAGAATACATCATTTCGGGTATGTCAAAAACTAAATTGCGCTGCTGCAACCAGGCTAATCAGAAGGCTAGTGCCGGCCATTTGGTCTGACGCTGCCAAGAATGTGACACTTGAGGTATGAAGAATCTTGGAGGATTTGAAAGCGCTTTTAAAAATAACTGTCAAAATTTTCATTTGCTAATTTCTCAAAAGGCAGCGAAAATGGCTGGCATCGCCCCAGTGACTTTGATTAAAGAACCCGAGGCCGCAGCGCTCTACGCAATCCGACAGTTGGACACAGACGTCAACTCAAGCGATGTAATCGTGATTTGCGATGCAGGCGGAGGAACTGTCGACTTGATTTCGTACGAAGTAGAAGCAACTCATCCGACTCTTCATTTGAAAG
The DNA here is from genome assembly GCA_027627215.1 of Lecanicillium saksenae. Taxonomy (NCBI): domain Eukaryota; kingdom Fungi; phylum Ascomycota; class Sordariomycetes; order Hypocreales; family Cordycipitaceae; genus Corniculantispora; species Corniculantispora saksenae. The sequence goes on along the minus strand of JANAKD010000353.1, from coordinate 6,450 downwards.
AAATTGTTCCCGGCAATGGTATGCGAGGCTATCGCAGTGACCTGACATTTGCTGACGCAACGCAGGAGGCAAGACGGGCTCAATCTTCCTGAACAAAAGATTCGAAGAAGCTCTTGAAGAAATAATCCCAGCTATGGAATGGCCGAAACTCAAGAATGGCCGGGCTTTGAAAAGTGCCATCCAGTGCTTCGAGAGTGAAATAAAGCCAAAATTCGGCGGCGACTTGGACGATGAATTTTACGTCCACCTGCCTGGCGCTGGTCTTAAAAATGATCCTAGTAGAGGGATCCAGTCCAATGAATGGTGCATGAAACGGTATGTCCTAATTACTTGCCACGAGAGCAATTCATTAAAGCTGGCTCTTAGGGCGGATCTTAAAGGCATTTTCGACCCAGTCGTTCGAGAAATTTTACGATTAATACAAGATCAAGTACTGCGAGTTGAGCTCAAAAAAAAGATTGTCAAGGTATTTTAATATAAACCTGGATTGAGATTTGTCGTCTATCTAACATTCAAGGCTATTTTTCTGGTCGGGGGCTTTGGAACCAGCCAATATCTTCGAAAGAAAGTGGAAAAGGCGCATCAAGGCATCAAAGTTGTCCAACCAGACGACGGCTGGGCCGCTATTGTCAAGTAAGAAATATAATTGAGGAGAACTGAGCTTCTGAGATCCAGTAAATGATGGTGCTGTCACTGATGATGCGTTTTGCAGGGGCGCGGCTTTATCAAGGATGCCAAGCAACGCAGTTGTTACCAGCGTCTCCGCGGTCCGCCATTATGGGGTGGAAGCGAGCCACATCTCCCACCCGAAGCTTGACGAGGGGGAGGAATCCTATGTTGATTACTATACCGGTGCATTGACGACCAATAGGGTAAGCAGCAGTGCAGCCAAGGAGGCACGAAGCCCGACAATCTAACCGCTGCAGATGCGCTGGTATATCAAAATCGGCGATGACATCAAACGGGGGCAGAAAATTCGCCTTTCTTTCTCTCGAAACATTGCTCAAGATTTCGGCCCGTCTGACGACATTTTCACGGATATTCTGTATGAATGTGACGACAAGTAAGCGCAAATACAAACCCCAGCATGAATTTGCCGTTAAACCAATGCAGCGATGCACCGTTTCACAGGTCAAAGAGTAAACGGTGCAAAATAAATTGCGTTTTGGAATCCAACATCAGCAAAGTGCCAACGTCAAAATTTAAGAAAAAGATTGGTAACCAAAGCACACGCCTCCTCTCCAAGCCAGTCGGTCAGCCGTTTGGAGAGGATGGAACTGAGTCTCATGGTGGGGCAGGAAAGCCATAGTAAGTACAGAGAAAGGGAATGATTGAAGCGAAGTTAACATAATACGCTGTAGTTGGAAAGTTCATTACGATTTGGTCATCTCGTTTGAATCTGCAACTATGACATTTTCGATGGAAATTGACGGAGAGACACTCGGCTCCGTTGAGGCCCGTTTTCAACACTAGTGAATTCGTAGTCCGACAAGATCCCGCTGCTTGTTGAGTATAGTCATATCTATCGTCATTTGCATTTTCAAAAATTCGAAATACATTCAATTGTCAATAAAGTAAGAGGAAAATTGTCTGTCTGAATGAGTGTACTGGTAGCACTGGATGTCATACCCCAGCCCAGAGATTCAGCTGTGACTCATCACGCACTGTTGCGGGGACACGGATGCTTCTCACCGAATGCCAACGAAAGAATGTATTGGCATCATCAGTTGACTGGTCCAATTGTAACTAAAACCTCCCATTTATATGCCCTATTTCCGGCGATACAATGTCCATAACGGACGAACCCTGGACATCGGCAGCGGCCGAAGCGGCCCACCACCAACTTATACAAATCTCACTCCCCGTCTTGGACGCCCTCGCCCAGAATAATCTGCAATCTGCCAGAGACTTGGCAAACAACCCAAACATATCTCCATACATTGCATCTGATGAATGCAGTGGCGTATGGAAACGGCGCGCAGCTCAGATCCGCCAAAGCCCTGGCGACGCAACTTGGGTAACTCGGCTGGTGGTGGACTCGCAGACGGGAGCGGTCGTCGGTCGCGCTGGGTTCCACGGTCCGCCAGACGAAAATGGCATGGTTGAGGTGGGATATTCCATCGATCCGCTGTGTCGCAGAAAAGGTCATGCGCGAGCGTCGCTCAAGATCATGTTAGACTCGGCGGCGGCGGACCAGCGGGTTAAGGTTGTGCGAGCATCTATTCAGCCAAATAACCTCGCATCCCACGCCGTGGTTGCAAAATATGGCTTCATAGAAGTAGGCGAGCAGTGGGATGAGGAGGATGGCCTAGAAAAGATTTTGGAAGTTAGCGTGGCCTGATGCATGGTATACAGGCAATTTATGTTTAAGAAATTCTTTGCCCGATTCGGTGACGAGGATCCGTGTCGTACAGTGGCTAAACATGGTGTAGTTGTAGCTGCTCGCTCTTGATCGAAGAGCTGTAAGCTTGCAGACACAGGTGTTGTTCATTTAACTTATATAAATAAAAATACAGAGTATAGATAAACATGTAGAGTTTGAATCTGTGTCCATATCTTGGCAGTTTTATTCACCATGACGGCGGAATGATTGATTGTTGATTCATTCTTCATACTTAATGACGCACCTCGCGCTGCAAGGAGAAAGACAAAATAGGAGCACATAGACTAGCTCTAGCCTAAATTCACACCAGATACGATGAATACGAAATAATGTTGTGTAGTTTCTGTTTATTCGGTTGCCTGGCCACAATCAGGCAGCGGAATAAACCATCTCCACCAACTCATAACCTCCTCGACCTCCCTCGGCAACAAAACAACAAACTCCGTCCAACAACTCCCAAAAAATTATCATCATGAACGTCTTTATCCGCTGGCGTCCGCTTGTTGGCGCCGAAACCTCCGAAGGCAGCGTCGAGCACGGTACCGTCGCCGCGCCGCCCTCGTCGCTCCTGGCCGTCACCGTCAACCGCTGCCTCACCCCTTCGGACAAGCCGTGGAAGAGCGCGGCCGCGTTTGACGCGGTTCTCGACGGCGGCGACTCCAACGACGCCGCGTACGCCGCCATCGTGCAGCCGACGGTGCCGCAGGTCATGGGCGGCGGGTGCTGCAGCTTCTTCGCCTACGGGCACTCGGGCAGCGGCAAGACGCACACCGTCGTCGGCTACGAGGAGGACAAGTCCGGTCTGGGCCTGTGCCTCGCCGCGGCCAAGCAGCTGTTTGACCAGATTGCCGCCCTGAAAACCCACGAGAATGCGGACGGCGAGAAGAAGCCCCCACTGGCGATTGGGCTGAGCGTGTTTGAGCTCCGCCAAAAGGCGGCGTTTGACCTGCTCAACAACAGCACCAAGTGCCACATCCGCGAGGGCCCTGACGGGAAAGTCCACATCCGCGGGGAGACGGAGACGCTCTCCGAGGGCAAGGTGCGCGTGCAGCCCATCGTCAAGCGGCCGTGCTGGACGTTTGCCGAGCTGGGCAAAGGCGTTGATGATGGCGATGGCGACGGCGCGCTTGGCGGGCGGGCGGGGGAACGTCGAGGCAATCCAGGAGTAGAAGACGATGTAGCCGGCGTAGGAGGTGGTCTGCATGAACAGGGCGACGTAGCGCGCGGGGACATTGGAGGTGGACATGCAGATGACGAAGCCGACGATGCCAATCATCATGGGCGTAACAATGTGCCAGAACTAGGATGGTTAGCGCGTGCTGCTGCCAGATCAAAGCAGAGACGTGAAACTTACTCGCTCTTGTGTGCGATCAGAGTTCCAAGCGATAGCGTATGAGACAATGCAGGAAAAGACCCACGGAGGCGCACTCATGAGCAGTGTTGGGACGTAGTCGAAGCCGAGTGTTTGGGTCAAGCTGGGCTATAAGTCTGTTAGCAGCCGCAAATCCCGAAGTTCTGCTAAAGGGAAAACTTACGAAGAATGCATTGAATGATAGACCGATAACGTAAGCAGTAAAAGTAAACATCATGACATAGATCTTGACGTCCTTGAGGGCCATTTTCAAGCCCTCGGCTGGACCCATGTTGGCATCCGAGTCGACCTCACCAACGTCCTCAATGATGCGCAGCTGCGCAACCTGGCGTTCCTCCTCGGTGAAGCCACGGGTATTGTAAGGCAGGTCTGGGAGAATGAAAGCCGCGGCGATAGCAATGGTGCAGGTAGCGGAGCCCTCGATCCAGAAGAGCCAGCGCCACGCCGAGTGGCCAAGCACGCCGTTCATGTTTGACAGGACGCCGGCGCCGACCAGCGAGGAGAAGGCATTGGAGATGAGGTTGCCGCAGAAGAGAATGGCATTGCGCTTGGTCAGCTCACGGCGCGTGTACCACTTGGAGAGGATGAGGAGGGCGCCGGGCAAGAAGGCAGCCTCGACGAAGCCGAGCAGGAAACGAATGGCGATCATGCTGCCGAAGCCCGTGGCATTTCCAGAGAGCGTGGAAATGATGCCCCAGAGCAGCATCGCACCGGAAATGTAAAGCGAAGGGCGAGAGATGCGGTTGATGAACATGTTGGAGGGCACCTGCATGAGGATGTAGCCGACGTAGAGGATGCTCAGGCATGTCGCGTACTGCGTGTCGTCGAGATGAAGCTCATCCTGGAGGCCTTTGAGGCGCGCGGCGCCAATGTTATTTCTATCTAGGTAATTCATGATATAGATGACGAAAAACAACGAACAGCGTGCGTCGAGCTTGCGCATGAGGCTCTTCTCGACGGCGGCGCGGCGCGAGGGGTCGATGTTGGGAAGCTCGATGCCGGCGGCGGCTGCGACAGCGGCGAGCCCCACAGCAGGCGCCGAAGCGCCAGAATCGTCAATCAGGTGCTCGACATTTTCGACCTGCTGCTTGTCCTCGTCGCGGGCGCCAGGAGGGCTGGCGGGCGAGATTTTGTCGTCCATGGCGAGAGGATGAGGCTGTCGCGGTTGCTTGCTGGTGCGGATGGTTGTGGTGTTGCGACACTAGCCGGGCGCGCGGTGGGAACAAAAAAGGATTGAGCAAAACCGGACGAGGGGAAACGGATATTTAATGCAAGGCCCATGGGGAAAGAGCAGCCTAGTTCATCCTTTTTTTTTTCTTTAATCCCATTAAAGCTAGAAAGGGCCGAATGGCGATGGCCCTTGGTGTGTTGGGTTGGGGGTGGTTGTTGTAGCGGCGCAGGGCTTCTTAGTGGCTCGTCGGAAGATAGGAGCGAAATTCCGGGCGAGGAAGAAGCCTGCCCCCCCACACGTTTAAACCCACCGGTTACGAGTAATGATTGAATGGGGGGGCGCGCTCATCTTTTGTCGGAGTATTATCTGCGCCCAATACTGCCAATTTCTCCTCTTTTTCTTCTATTGCCGAAGGATGTGCAAGCTTGCATTAAGCGGGTGGCGCGAGGAGGCTTGCTGGATCTGCGCCTTTAGTCAGTGTAGGGTGCTGTAAGTGGCGTCAGCTTTGGGGGGTCAAGGGGACTGCCAAGCCAATTGAGCGATATCTGAGAGCACCTCGTCTTGGCCGAAAAACAAGACGAAAAAAATCAAAAGAAATTTGTAAGAGCATCTTCAAGTAGCGGTGAATTACCATCAAAGCCCAATTTTCATAAACCTCCTCCCGCAAAGGAGAATGCTGGGGCTGGCAGCTGGAGGCTGTGTGGGGGACACCGCGGGGAGCAGAATTACAGGGGCCCTCCAGTGGTGCTTGTGGCGTGTTTAGTGGGTTCACGGTGGGCTTCGGGGCCCTGGTTATAGCGCTTCCCCCGCTGTAATTGAAAGACTTCCGGGTCGCAAGGTCTGGGCCTGGACCATCACGTGCGTTGCTGAATCTGCTGGAAATGGGGATTATTCTAATTATCAGCATTAATTAATATCATTGGGACCCAAGGGTTGTGATTGGGTGGCGGCGTTTCGGCAGTTGGCACCTTTGGTATAGGACGGAATCTGTCATCGTGTTAGTCGTGACTTAATCTAGCTTCCGACGCGCCACATACAGATGAAAGTGGCGCAATGCGATTCCGATTCTACTGGCCGGTTGCTGTAGACTGATGCTGAAGTTTGTTTCTTCGGATGGCGAGTAACATCGTCGAGCGCTGATAAGCTCTGGTCGTACCTAAACCTACGTTCCATCAAGCATGGTGCTCAGTCTCGACACACAACGACGCACGGAATATGAGACGGACCGAATTCTTCTTTCAAAAAGGCCATTAATCATTATGCAGTTACATGAGGCTACCATGATGCGTATCTAAATGCAAAGTCAAAATCCCGTAAAACCCAATACCCGCCATCATACATTTTCCCACCGCCGTATTGGCCCGGGTCGGTCATTCTAGTCCGTTTCATCCCATTTCCACATCTCGTTTTTCTTTAATTCTTCTTGCACAACGTGCGGCTGATGGTTTGGTTGTCCGCCACCCTCTCGGTGTGAGCAGGGAGCTCCGCGCAGATGGGCACCAGCGTCACCGGGATGCACTGCTC